>VMDO01004108.1:0-130614 GCA_007922755.1 Pedetes capensis
CATTTGAGAACTGTCTACTCAGTTCCTTTGCCCATTTGTGTATTGGGTTGTTTGGTTTTTGGGTTTTTTTTTTTCTTGAGTTCTTTATAAATTCTAGTAATTAGACCTTTGTCAGATGTATAAAATGCGAAGATTTTTTCCCATTCTGTGGCGGTTTCCTTGATTCTGTTAATTGTTTCTTTTGCTGTGCAGAAGCTTCATGGCACATTGTTGAGTAGTGTTTCCATCTGTTCTACACAGAGTAGCTATGAGTCAGAACTGAGATGATAGCACCTAACAACAACAAACATTTTTAAAGACCATGGCTCCAAATACGATTATATTTTGAGGTACTAGGGGTTGGGATGTAAACATATAAACTTGGGGGGACACAACTCAGTCCACAGCAATCAGTAACACTGCAATATTGTCGGGTACAGTGGCTCACACCTGTAACCATAGCAACTCGGGAGATGGAGGCAGGAGGATCGCAGGTCCGAGGCCAGAGCCAGCCCACATAACTTAGTAAGACCTTGCCTCAATTTAAAAAATAAAAAAGGGAGCTGGCTGTGGTGGTACAGGACTATAATCCCAGTGGCTAGGAGGCGGAGGCAGGAGGATCACAAGTTCGAGACCATAGGTAGTCTGCGTAACTTAGCAAAACCCTGTCTCAAAAAGTTAAAAAAAAGGGGGGGGGGAGCTGGGGGTGCAGCTCAGTGGTCCAGCACTTGCAAAGCATGCAAGGATGAGGCCCTAGGTTTAACCCCCAGTACTGCAAAAATTAATTAATTAATTAATTAAAAAGGGGTATGGGGGTACAGTCCAGTGGCAGAGCTCTTGCAAAGTATGCACAAGGCCCTGGGTTCAGCCCCCAAGTACTGAAAGAAAAATAAAAACACACACTAGATCCTGAACTAAGCAAGTGCCAGAATTTGCCTGCAACTGGGAGGGAGGATACTGAGAAAGTCCAACTCCTGAGCTCCTGAGCCTCAGATACACAAGATCTTTTTAAAACGGAAGCTGAAGAAAGGGATACAGAACACGTCTATCATCAGCATTGCGTTGAATAATAAGCAGTGGCAAGCTTTCACAGGAAGAGGACAAAAAAGTAAAGACATTGAGGATGGCTAAACAGCAAGGAAAACTCTCCTGGCTTCTCCTGGACACCTGTCGTTTGCTGCGGTGATTATAATGACAAGGGAAACAGCCCAACCACCAACTAGCCCACACTGGCGCCTCCACCCGATGGCTCCATGAGGAAGAAAAGTGCCTACTCTGTGCATTCATTACTATGTATCTTAGTCTTCACTGTTCTTTTACCTAAAATGTTTGGCATCAGTCAAACATAAGGAAACAAAGAAGCAAGAAAAACATCTTCTTGTCAAGATGTCAGGTAGCTCAATGAACCAAACACAGAAGCAATCAATTACAGCAGAGTTTTAGGATACTAGGTTAATATGCACAAACAAATGGCTTTCCTACATACTGACAATGAACAAAAACATAATATTCTTTACATTAATACCCCCTCAAAATAAAATGCTTACATATAGATCTAACAAAATATATGTTGTGTTGTTAGGTGCCATCAAGTTGGTGTCTGACTCATAGCAACCCTACGTACAACAGGTGAAACACTATTGTGTTTCTCTGTTATTCATAGGGTTTTCAATGGCAGATTGATTTTGGGGAGTGGGCTGCTGGGTCCTTCTCCCAAGCCTACAGCACCTGGTGTTCTCAGGTGGTCTCCCATCCAAGTACTAACTAGGCCCGACCCTGCTTGGCTTCTGAGATCTGATGGGATCACACCACAGTGCACGGCTTCAGGCAAACAAAATATATGCAAGATTAATATGAGGAAAGCTACAAAAGTGTGATGAAATAATTTTTTTTGAAAATGAGCTAAATAAATGGAGAGATGATCTATGTTTACAGATAGGAAGACTCAATATTCTGAAGACGTCAATTGTTCCCAACTTGGTCTACAGACTCAATATAATCCCAGTCAAAATCCTCAGCAAGTTATTTCACATATTAATGATCTTAAAATAAAGTTTCCACAGACAGACAAGAGAACCAGAAGATCCAACACGACACTGAAGAGAACAAAGTGGGAGAACTCTCACACTACTTGATGCCAAGACAGTAAATCTTCAGCAATCAAGAAAACATGATATTGGTGAAAAAATAAACAAAGAAATGAACAGACGAGAATAGAGAGCACAGAAATAGAGGAGACTCTAGAATTGATATTTGATAAGGAATAAAGAAAATATAATAGAGAAAAGACAGTCCATTCAACAAATGATACTGAAACAATTGGACATCTGACGGACACAGACCTTACACTCTTCACAAAAACTAATTCAGAATGGATCATAAAAGCATAAAATACAAAACTACGAAACTACTAGAAGATAACATAGGATAACAATCTAAGTGATGATAGAATGTAAGAGCATAATCCATAAAATAAAGAATTGGCAAGAGGGACTTCATTAAAATTAAATTTTTCAGTTCTGTAAAAGACACTGTGCAGAGATGAAAAAGCAATTCACAGACAGGGAGAAAATATCTGCTAAGCATATCTGATAAACGACCATTACCCGATACATAAAGAACTCTTAAACTCAAAAAAAGAAAACAAGCAACTGGAATAAGAAGTGAGCCAAAAACTTTAAAAGACACTTCCCCAAAGATGCAAAGATGGCAAATAAGCATATGAAAAAAATGTTCTACATCTTATGTCATCAGGGAAATGAAAATTAAAACAACAACAAGGGCTGGGAATGTAGCACTTCAGTAGTAGAGTAGCATAGCCGAGCATGCACAAGGCCTTGGGTTCAATCCCCAGCTCAAAGAGAGAGAGAACACTAGACATTTATTTACTGTTGTTAAGTGACATCAAGTTGGATCCAATTCATAGCAACTCTGTGCACAATAGAACAAAACACTATCCAACACTGCCATGCACAGGAGCTTTTTATGTTTGAGCCCATTGTTGTAGCCACTATGTTTCTTCTCATTTTGAGTTGTGCCACATCAGCAAAAGGAGGTCCCAGGGGCTTTAATCCATTCCTGTCATTGAGGTCAACTCAACTTTGAGGAGGCAACTCTTCCCCAGTCCTTTCTTGAATGCCTTCTGAGTTGTTGTTGTTGTTAGGTGTCGTTGAGTCAGGTCCAACTCATAGCAACCTTATATACAGCAGAACAAAACATGCCTTGATTCTGTGCCAGCCACACTATCTTATTTATGCTTAAGCCCATTATTGCAGACACTGTGTCAATGCATCTAGTAGAGGATTTTCCCTTTTTTCATTGACCTGCCGCTCTCCCAAACATGATGTCCTTTTACAGTGATTAGTCCCTCCTGATTACATGTCCAAAATATGTAAGACACAGTCTAGCCATCCTTGCTTTCAAGGAGCACTCTGGTTGCACTTGTTCTAGGATAGATCTGTTGGTTCCTTTGGTAGTCCATGGTATATTCAATAGGCGTCTCCAGCACCTTAATTCAAAAGCATCAGTTCTTCTCCCATCTCCCTTGTTCAATGTCCAGCTTTCACAACCATATGATGCAGCTGAAAAATGCCATGGCATGAGTCAGGCACACCTCCATCTTCAATATGACATCTTTACTTTTTAATACTTTAAAGAGATCTTTTGCCACAGCTTTTCCCAAAGCAATGCGTTGTTTGATTTCTTAACTGCTGCTTCCACAGGTGTTGATTGTAGATCCAAGTAAAGCAAAATCGTGGACAACCTCAATCTTTTCTCCATTTATCATGAAGATGCATACTGACCCAGTTGTAAGGATTTCTGTTTTCTTGATGTTGAGTGGTAATCCATACTGAAGGCTATATTCTTTGATCATCATCAGTAAATATTTGAAATCTTCACTTTCAGTAAGGAGAGGTGTGTCATCTGCATAATGCAGGTCATTAATGAGTCCTCTTCCAATCCTGATGCCGCATTCTTCATAAAGTCCAGCTTCTCAGATTATTTGCTCAGCATAGAAATTGAAGAGACATAGTGAAAGGATACAGCCCTGTATGGAGAAAGACACACCTTTCTCGATTTTAAACCAAGCAGCGTTTCCTTGTTCTGTTTGAACGACCACGTCCTGGTCCATGTACAGATTCCTTACGAGTACGATTAAGTGCTCTGATATTCCCATTCTTCATAATGTTATCCATAACTTGTTATAATCTGCACATCAAGCCTAGTCAATAAAACATAGACACACATCTTTCTGATATTCTCTGCTTTTGGCTAATATCCATCTGACATCAGCAGTGTACCTGGTTCCCCACCTTCCTCTGAATCTGGCTTGATTTTCCAGCAGTTCCCTGTCTATATACTGCTACAGTTGCTTTTGAATGATCTTTAGTAAAATTTTGCTTGCATATGATATTAATGATATTGTTCAATAGTTTCCACATTCAGTTGGATCCCCTTTCTTGGGAATAGGCACAAACATGGATCTTTTTCAGTCAGTTGGCCAGGTAGCTATTTCCCAAAACTTTTGGCATAAACATGTTAGCACTTCCAGTGCTGCATCTGTTTGATGAAACATCTCTATTGGTATTCCATCAATTCCTGGAGCCTTGTGTTTCACCAATTCTTTCATGGCAGTTTCTGCTTCATCTTTCAATACCATTGGTTCTTCATCATATGCAACCTCTTGAAGTGGTTGGTCATCTACTAATTCTTTTTTGTATAATGACTCTGTGCATGCCTTTCATTTTCTTTTAATGTTTCTTGCATCATTTAATATTTTCTCTGTAGAGTCTTTCACTATTGCTGCTTGAGGCTTGAATTTTTTCTTCACTTCCTTAAGCTTGAGAAAAACAGATCGTCTTCTTCCCTTTTGATTTTCTGTCTCCAGCTCTTTGTCTTACATGTCATAAAATATTTTATTTTTGTCTTCTGGAGCTGCCTTTTGAAATCTTCTGCTTAGTTCCTTAACTTCATCTTGTCTTCCTTTACTTTAGCTGCTCAACGTTCAAGGGCAAATTTCAGAGTCTCCTTTGACATGTAATTTGTTTTTTCCTTTCTTCCCTGTGTTTTTAATAACCTTTTGCTTTCCTCATGAATGATACCTTTGATGTCATTCCACAGCTTGTCTGGTCTTCTATCATTTGTGTCTAATGCATCAAACCTGTTCTTGAAGTGGTCTCTGAACTCAGATATACTCAATGTTTTACCTTGGCGCTCATACACTTGTTCTAATTTTCTTCAGTTCAGTTTGAACTTGCATATGAGAAGTTGGTGGTCTGATCCACAATCAGCATCTGGTCTTGTTCTGACATTGATATGGAGCTTTTCCATTTTTTTTTTTCACAAATGTCGTCAATTTAGTTCCTATATGTTCCATCTGGTGAAGTCCATGTGTATAGCTGCAGAAGCTAATAAAAATGTTCCCTATCTTCACTTGTGGTCTTAGTGGTGGGTGTGTAAATTTGAATAATAGTCATTAACTGGCCTTCCCTATAAGTGTGTGGGTATTATTCTATTACTGACAGCACTGTATTTCAGGACCAATCTTGAGATGTCTTTTTTGGTGATGAATGCAACCCCATTTCTCTTTCATTTGCCACTCTCAGCATAGTAGACCATATGATTATCTGACTCAAAATGGCCCATGCTGGTCCATTTTAGCTCACTGATGCTAGAATGTCAATGTTTATTTGCTCCATTTCTCTTTTAACAATTTCTAATTTTCCTAGATTCATACTATGTACATTCCATGTTCCAATTATTAATGGATGTTTACAGTTGTTTCTCCTCATTTTGAGTTATGCCACACTGGCAAATGGAGGTCTCTGGGGCTTTATTTCCATCATCAAGGTAGACTCTACTTTGAGGAGGAAACTCTTCCCCAGTAGTCTTTTGAGAGCCTTCCAATCTGAGGGGATCATTTTCTAGCACTATATTTGACATTGCTTCTCAGCTATTCATAGGGTTTTCGATGGATAATTGTTTCTGGAGTGGGTTGCCAGGTCCTTCTCCCTAATTTGTCTTAGTCTGGAAGCTCAGCTGAAACCTGTCCACCATCAGTGTCCCTGCCAGAATTTGAAATACTGGTGGCATAGCTTCCAGCATCACAGCAACAAGATGACAAGCTGACAGAAACATAGGGGGCACAATTATTACAATGGCCAAAATCCAGAAAACTGACAACATCAAATGCTGGCAAGAATGTAGAGAAATGGGAACTCACATTCATGACTAGTGATAATAAAAAATGCTACCACCACTTTAGAAGACAGTTTGGTGGGGGTTCTTTAACCATATAATGTAGCAACTACTCTCCTTGGTACTTACTCGTAGAGTTAAAAATGTATGTCCATGCAAAAACCTACACATAGATGTCTATAGCACCTTTATTCATAATTGCCAAAACTTCAGAACAACCAAGATGTCCTTCACTGAATGAATGGATAAATAAAAAAACTGTCTTACATCCAGACAATAGAGTATTAATCAGCACTCAAAACAAATAAGCTATCAAGCCGGGTGCAGTGGTGCACACCTGTAATTCCAGCAGCTCCAGAGGTGGAGGCAGGAGGATTGCAAGTTCGAAACCAGAGGCAGTCTGCATGACTTAGTGAGACCCTGTCTCAAAAAGTAAAAAAAAAAAATGAGCTGGGGGTACAGCTCAGTGGTCCAGCACTTGCAAAGCATGCAAGCACAAGGCCATGGGTTCAAGGTTCAACCCCTAGTACAAAAAACAAAACAAAACAAAACAAAAAAAACCTATCATATTATGAAAACACATGGAAGAAACTTAAGTGCTGAACAGTGCTTTTTACTATATTTAGATGATAGTTTGGTAATTGAAAACTCTCTTTAATGATGTTACCATTAGAAGAAAGCAGGTAAAAAGTACACGGGATTTTTCTGTAGCATTTTGTACACATAAATGCATATGAATCTGCAATGATCTCAATATTTTTTTAATTTTTAAATATTTTTAATTATAGAGGACCAAAAGAATCACTTTAAGAGATAGATACATTTTCAATTATTTCTTTTCACAAAAATATGAAAAAAAAGACTTAAACTAAGAATATCAGCAGGAGCACAGATCGTAACTATGGGTTGTGGGTCATATTCATGAGGGAAATGGTGGTGGGTTCTCTGTTTTACAGAGGTTCAAGTTGTCACTAGAAAACTGCTGCCAAGATGTTTCAAAATGTTTCCCAAAATGTTCCCCAAATTAGGAGGGATCCACAATCCTCAGTGACAAACTTCAGCTCTCGAGATCTTTCCCAAAAAGCTCATGGTTTAGTACCAACCTAGAACCAAAGTCAAACTGCAACCCTTCCAAATCTCCTGCCATACTTCCCAGAAGTGAAGAAGACCAGCCCAGGTCAAGTCATCCTGCCTACTGAGAGATGGGGAGCCGCAAAAACACTTCCCAAAAAAACCCACAGAGTGGTGGAGCTGTTTTGCAGCAGTTGATGAAGTTCCTCTTCTGAGTTCCACGTATGCCTGCAGACTTCCTCCCTCTGGCCCAGCAACCTTGGCTCCCACCACAGCAGGAAGGCACCACTAAGACCAGGCCAGGGTGGGCATTCTGGCAGGATGCAAAGGGCAAACAGTCAGGGGGGACTAAGTTTCAGTTTGGGAAGATGACCTCAGGACACTCATCTAGAAGCCAGAACTAGATTTTCAACAGAAGATGCGTTTCATCCCTGCTTGGTTATTGTGGGACCATGTAAAAACCCTTTAATCTCAGTTTCCTCATCTCTAGAAAATACTACTTGCCAAGAGGTACTAAGATACATGATGTCATGGATATTAAATATCAATTTTCTCTTTTTCACCAGATGGAATATACAGGAATCAAGTTGACTACATATGTGGAAAGAGATGATGGAAAATTTCTATACCAAATGTCAAAACAAGACCAGATGCTGACTGTGGATCACACCATCAACTTCTTATATGCAAGTTCAAACTGAAGCTGAAGAAAATTAGAACAAGTATACAAGAGCCACAGTATGACCTTGAGTATATCCCACATGAGTTCAGAGACCACCTCAAGAATAGGTTTAATTCATTAGACACAAATGATAAGAGACCAGATGAGTTGTGGCATGACATAAAAGATATCATTCAGGAAGGAAGCAAAAAGTTATTTAAAAAACAAGAAAAAAAGAAAAGACCAAATTACATGTCAAAAGAGACAGTAGAACTTGTCCTTGAATGTCAAGCAGATAAAGTAAAAGGAAGACATGATGAAGTTAAAGAACTAAACAGAGCATTTCAGAAGGCAGCTCGAGAAGACAAAAACAAATATTATAATGACATTATAAAGAGCTAGAGGCGGAAAACCAAAAGGAAAGAACACGCTCTGTGTTTCTCAAGCTTAAGGAAGTGAAGAAAAAATTCAAGCCTCCAGTGGTAGTAGTGTAAGATTCTACAGGGAAAATATTAAACAATGCAGGAAACATCAAAAGAAGATGAAAGGCATACACATAGTCATTATACAAAAAAGAATTAGTAGATGATCAACCATTTCAAGAGGCTGCATGTGAAGAGGAACCAATGGTATTGAAGGACAAAGTGGAAGCTGCCTTGAAAGAACTAGCAAAACACAAGGCTCCAGGAATTGATGGGATACCAATAGAGATGTTTCAGCAAACAGATGCATTATTGGAGGTGTTAACATGTTTATGCCAACAGATTTGGAAAACAGCTACTTAGCCAACTGACTGGAAAAGATCCATATTTGTGCCTATTCCCAAAAAAGGAGATCCAACTGAATGTGGAAACTATTGGACAATATCATTAATATCACACACAAGAAAATTTTTACTAAAGATCATTCAAAAACAACTGTAGCAATATATAGACAGGGAGTTACCAGAAAATCAAGTGGGATTCAGAAGAGGGCAGGGAACCAGGGACATCATTGCTAATGTCAAGTGGATATCAGCCAAAGGCAGAGAATATCAGAAATATGTCTACCTATATTTTATTGACTATACAAAGGCATTTGACTGTGTGGATCATAATAACTTATGGATAGCACTTCAGAAAATGGGAATACCAGAGCACCTAATTGTATTCATGAGGAATCTGTATATGAATAGAACAAGGAAACACTGATTGGTTTAAAGTTGAGAAAGATTTGTGTCACGGTTGTATACTTTCACCATACCTCTTCAATTTATACGCTGAGCAAATAATCCGAGAAGCTGGATTTTATGAGGAAGAATGCGGCATCAGGATTGGAGGAAGACTCATTAACAACCTGTGTTATGCAGATGACACAACTCTGCTTGCTGAAAGTGAAGAGGATTTAAAACATTTATTGATGAAGATCACAGATCATAGCCTTCAATATAGATTGTGACTAAACATCAACAAAACAAAAATCCTTACGACTGGGTCAGTACGCAACTTCACAATGAATGGAGAAAAGATTGAGGTTGTCCAAGATTTTGCTTCGCTTGGCTCTATAATCACCACACATGGGAGCAGCAGTCAAGATATCAAAAGACACATTGCTCTAGGAAAAGCTGTGGCAAAAGATCTCTTTAGAGTATTGAAAAGCAAAGATGTCACATTGAAGACAAAGGTGAGTCTGACTCATGCCATGGTATTTTCAGTCACGTCATACAGTTGTGAAAGCTGGACATTGAACAAGGGAGACAGGAGAAGAATTGATGCTTTTGAATTATGGTGTTGGAGATGTCTATTGAATATATCATGGAATGCCAAAAGAACAAACAGATCTGTCCTAGAAGAAGTACAACCAGAGTGCTCCTTGGAAGCAAGAATGGCCAGATGGCATCTTACATATTTTGGACATGTAGTCAGGAGAGATCAATCCCTGGAGAAAGACATCATGTTTGGGAGAGTGACAGGTCAACACAAAAGAGGAAAACCCTCCACCAGATGGATTGACACAGTGTCTGCAACAATGGGCTTAAACATAAATAAGATCGTGTGCCTGGCACAGAATCGGGAAGTGTTTCCATCTGCTCTACATAGGGTTGCTATGAGTTGGACTGGACAGCACCTAACAACAACAACAACAACAGTGTTTCCCAACATGGAGCACACATGCTATTAGTGGTACATCCGAGCACTTAGGTCATAATAGACTTTTTCATCTTAATACTTACAAACTTAATTTAAAGGATATTAGAAAAATGTAGTTAGCCCATCCACCTTGCTCAGGTGAGATTATGTTAAAAATGAAGCCAAAACTATATTAATTAATAATTTTAAAATGTGGTAAGTAGATATGGCAGAAATAATAAGGTATCTTAAAAGGATATAAATGTATAAGAAGACAATAAATTAAAAGTTTAAGAGAAACCCAAATTAGGATCAGAGTTTAACTACACACTAGCCATAAGGCTCCATAAACTTTGTGAGTCAATGAAAGTGTTGCTAAAAGTGATGTAAAGGATGTATAATGGTAATAGCCATTGCTGTATTACTCTGTACCCCAACAACATTTACTAATAGAGGAGAAAAAATAAAATGTAGATTACTGAGAAAAAGAGTTTAAAAGGAATAAAAAATAAATGAAAATAAAAGATGATTAAAGCTGAGAGGTAATGCTCCCAGCTGTAAGAACCAGGACTGTGAACTTCATCCATGGGTCCCTAAAAGGAGGCCTATAGGCCTTATACATTATATAACATGGTGCTCTCTCTCTCTCTCTCTCTCTCTCTCTCTCTCTCTCTCTAAGAACCCAGGCATATGTTATTTCTGATCATGGTATCAGATACAGTTATTCTTTTCCTAAAGATTTGCTTTGTTTTACTTCATGTTCATTGCAATTGATTTGGTTTTCCAATTTGCATTGACAATAAGAAAGCTTAAAACTCAACAAATATGTGTGAGACTGTGTCACATTCATTGTTTATTAGTCTCATTCCTAACTCTATTTATAATGTCCCTACCTTATTTTCACTTTTAATTTCTTTCATTTTTAACTTTATATTGTCTTCCTGTTTGTTTATATCATTTTGTTCTTATTGTTGTTAGGTGCTGACAAGTTGGATGCAACTCATAGCAACCCTGTGTACTTATTTGAATTGTTGTTGTTGTTGTTGTTAGGTGCTGTCGAGTCAGTATCTGACTCATAGTGACCCTCATAGGGTTTTCAATGGCTGATTGTTTTGGGATTGCCTTGGGAGTGGATTGCCAGGTCCTTCTCCCATATTTGAAATTAGATGATATAAATTTTTAATGTTTAATGTCCAAAGTTTCTTTCTTCTCCTTTTTTTTTGGCATTATTTAAGTAAATCTGTCCCTATACTTAAGGGATTGTTCTTTCTGAATCTTTCTGTATCCCTGGCTTAATATTATTTTGTGGATTAATAAGAACGAGAAAATGAATCATTTAGTATCATTTTGAAGTTGGTCCTTGTCAAACCCACCCTTTTCAATGTTACATCATTAAGTTATAAAACAGGAGCATTATAAGCAATTTTACATCTTGGCAACCCCATGGAGATAAAGAACAATGGGAAGTGGTACTGTGGTGGAATTGAACTTCCTCTTTTTTCCTCAAAAGCTAAGGTTTTGTTGACAAGAACATCAGGGGGGAAAAAACCTAAAACGATACCAAAATTTAGTGTCAGAGCATTCAGAATACCCTAAGATATGGGAAGCTATTTTATTCATTGTTCATTGTATACTGAGCCTCCTAAAATAGAAGCCTTTTCATGACTCATTGACCATCTCCTTGTAACTACCAATGTTTCCTAGTGAAAGAAGGGTGAATATTTGTTTTGGGATCAACTCCTAATCTTTTTCAGTATCTTGATTACATTATTTTTCTTTCTGAGTGTCATTTGTACTCTGTAAAATAAAGGTAGTCCCTATTCTACTAATTATAACATAAAGTCACAATGAAATAGTCAGGACTCTGACTTGCATGTGAGGAAAATTCAACAGAAGAAAGAAGGCACCTGTAATCCCAGCACTCAGGAGGCAGAGGCAGGTGCACTACAACTTTGTTTCTTCCTCTTTCTCCAGTGTCTTAAAGTTACATGACTGTTTTGAGATCTTTCTTCTGCTTTTATACAGGCATTGAGAGCTCCAAATTTCTATCTGAGCACTGTCCCAGTTGCATTCCTTAAGTTTGGGGATGCCATTTCTTCATTTTCATTCATCTCAAAGTATTTCTAATTTCCTTTTTGATTTCTTCTTTGATCTGTTGCTTATTTAAGAATATGTTCTTTAGTACCTCTGAATTTTGAATATTACCTTTCAAGTGCCAGTAGCCACATATGGCTGGTGGTTACCATACTGAACAGTGAAATTCCATAGAGTTATTATGTGATACAACTTGGGAGTTGAGCCAACTTGGTTTATCTGATTCCAAAGAAATCATCTCTGCAAATTATGTCTCCAGCACTGCACTTTAAACGTGTATCCCATCAGACATTACTAATTAGCCATTCTAGGAAGTTTATACCTTATTTTGCACAAAACATTAAATGTAACATAAAACGTGTATCAGCAGATTAAAACTGATGATGATAGTGATGATGATAAATATATTAATATAGTGGGGGTTGTGGCTAATTTCTCAGCATCTAGTCCCTAGTGTACACTTTCCAGATGTCTTCTTGTGTATGTTTAATATTCCTAGCATTACAATCACTCCTTTGGGTTAAGACTTTTCCTGTGGTATACCCCAGATAAAATACAAGTATCTTTCCTAGAAGAAATTAATAAATTAATACTGATAACTATGTCCACATATGCAAAAAACAGCCAATTCCTATCATTAGCAAACAATCAAATGGAGAACACAAATTGAAAATAGTCAGTTTGTTGGTAAATTAATATGGTGTATACTCAAATGAGAAATTACATATAACTAAGATATATTTTGCCTAAATATGATGGGTAGGTTAAAGAGGGAAGGATTTTATGACTGGCAATACTGTTGTTGTTGTTAGGTGTCATCAAATCAGTGTCTTGACTCATAGTGACCCTATGTACAACAGATGAAACACTATTGGTCAGTGCTCCTCTGCTATCCATAGGATTTTCAATGGCTGATTGTTTTTTGGGAGTGGGTTGCAGGGTCTTTCTCCCAACCCTACAGCATCTGCTATTCCCAGGCAGTCTCCCATCCAAGTACTAACCAGGTCCAACCCTGCCTACCTTCCAAGATCTGATGGGATGGGACCCCACAGTGGTACGCCTGCAGGCATAATTGGCAATAGTTATCAGGAAAGGCTTTTTGAGGTTTGTGGCACTTGATACAATCCTTGAAGTCTCTTTTCATTTTCTTTTTATCTTAATTGGTTCATTAGTTAGTTAGCTAGTTAGTTTTTCTTTTGTTTTGAAGTGCTAGAGATTGAGCACAGGACCTGATCATGCTTGGAATGTACTTTACCACTGAGCTACATGCCCAACCAGAGCCTTGAAGTCTTGATTGACTTGAAAGTCACTTATTTATTAATGCTGATATTTTTAAACCTCCATAATAATTCTTTATCTTCATTCCTTCCCCAAATAGCCCACTTGTATCCATCTCCTTTTCTCTGAGAAATAACTCTTCTACTCCAATCAGGCGACATTATTGGGAGTTGCCATCTTTCTAGTGATCTCCTTCCTATACATGGTTGATTGGCTAAGAGATAGGCACCTGATTTAGTCTAGGCCAATCAGAATGTCCAAACTTATGGTGATAGTTGATCAATTCAGTGATAGATACTGATCTGAGATGGGCCAATTTCACTCATTTGTAGGATTTCTGAGTTTAGGACTAGAAAAAGTGATTCTTCTATAGGTCTGTAAATTATGAGATTTGAGTACTAGAGCTGTGGGTAGCCATGTTCCTTGCTGGTCTCTTTTAAGAAAGACTGAGTACTTGCAGAGTGATACAAGAGTGAGAGTAACAGAAGAGTCCGGTGGCATTTCTACTGATGGTTCCAGAGGTCTCTCAGGTCTACTTTCATGTGCTGTTTTGTTTGTTGAGTCTTCATATAAGTAATTTCTAATAACCTCCATTGACACCACTTTATTTCTTTCTTTCTTTCTTTCTTTCCTTCCTTCCTTCCTTCCTTCCTTCCTTCCTTATTTTTCTTTCCTCTTTCTTCCTTCCTTCCTTTCTTTCTTTCCTTCTCTCTTTTGTTTTTTGAGACAGGGTCTCACTGTTTAGCCCATGCTAGCCTTAAACTTGCAGTCCATCTGCTTCCTATAATTCTGCTGTGAGGGTTAACGTTTTGTGCCAACTTGACTGGACCATAGGATGCCTGCCTGCGTATTTGGTCAAACACTAGTCTGTACTTTTTTTTTTTTTTTTTTCCGGAAGAGTTTAACATTTAAATCAATGGGCTAAATAAAGCAGTTTGCCCTTCCTAATTTATTTGCTTTTTTAATTTTTTTCTCCCTTTATCAGTCAATGACGGTGGGGTACAGAGTAATACAGCACTATGCTCTTCCTAATTTAAATGGACCAAATTCAATCAGTTGAAAATCTGAATAGAAAAAAAGGCTGACCCTCTCCCAAATAAGAACAAATTTCTCCTGTTTGATTACATTTGAGTTGCAACATCAACATTTTCCTGCCTCTACACTTGAACTGGAACACAACCTCTTTTGGGGTCTTCCACCTGCTAGCCTTCAGACTAGAACTACATCATTAGTTTTCCTAGTTCTCAGGCTTTTAGACTTGGACTAGGGTCCTGCAGGTCCTCCGTTCTGTGAGCACAGACACTGGAATTTGTTGGCCTCCATAACTATGTGAGCCAATCCCTTATAGTACAGCTCTTTCTGTATGTATATATTGATAGGTAGATATTCTGCCAAATTGTTGTTTACATAATACCGTGGTTTTTAAAAATTAGACTTAAGCATCTTTATTGTAGGGTTGAGCTCTCTGTGGTTCTGTTTCTCTGGAAAACCCCTGAGAAAGTATACTTCCCAAACTCATTTTTTAATTCTAGTAATTTTTTGTGGATTTCTTCGGGTTTTCTAGATACAAGATTATGTCATCTTCAAATAGACAATTTGCTTCCTTTTTCCCCCCAATCTGAATACCTTTAAATTTCTTTGGCTTGGTTAGTTGTCCTTCCTAGAACCACCATAACAATGTTGAGTAAAATGGTAAGAGCAGATATTCATGTCTTTTTCCTGATTTTAGGGGAAAATATCCAGATTTTTTAGTTTTGAGTTTAGTTTTGAGTTTTTCATAGATGTTCTTCACCAGGTTAAGGAAATTCCCTTCTATTTATAAATTTTTCTTTTTTTTTTTTTTTTTTTTTTTTTTTTTTTTTTTTTTTTTTTTTTTTTTTTTTTTTTTTTTGTTTTTTTTATTTTTAATATCATAAAAGTGTGTTGGATTTTTGCCAAATCCTTTTTCTGTATCTATTGAAAGGATCATGTTTATCTGTTTGTTTCTTGTGGTGCTAAGGATTAAACTCAGGGCCTCATACATATGAGACAAATGTTCTACCATTGAGTGACATCCCAACACCAGCTCTTTAAAAATATTGTATTGATGTTAATTGAGTAGACTTTTAATTCAACTATCAATGTAATTAATTTTTATTCTAATTATATTAATTGCCTTTGGGCTATTCATCCATGTATTCTTTCATTCCTGGGATGAATCTTGCTAACTCATGGTATATAATTCTTTTTGTCTGTTGCTAGATTTGATTTGCTACTATTTTGTTGAGGGTTTCTGTATTTGTAGTCATAAAAGATATTCATCTATTGCTTTCTTGAGAAATATTTTTCTAGTTTTGGTATAAGTATAATACTAACTTCATAGAATAATTTAGGAAGTGTTCTCTTCTATTTCTTGGAAGAGCTTGTGAAGAGACAAGATTCATTCTTTAAGTGTTCAGTAGAATTCAATAGTAAAGCCATCTGGAGTCTTAGGCTTTTCTATGTAGGAGTTTTTATTTTTATTGCTAAATCAATTTCTTTACTTGTTAGAGATCTATCGAGATTGTCTAAAGATGTTAAAGTTATCTAATTTATTAGATACACACAACTGTTCATAAAATACCATAATCTGCTTTACAACTTTATAATCCTTTTTATTTCTGTAAGATTAGTAGTGGTGTATCTTCTTTTGTTTTTGATTCTAGTAATTTGAGACTTCTCTCTCTTTTTCTCAGTCAATCTAGTTAAATATTTGTCAATTTTGTTGATCTTTTCAAAGAACCGCCTTTTGTTTCCATTGATTTTCCTTACTGTTTTCCTACTCTGTTTCATTATTTTCCATTCTAATCTTTACCATTTCCATCCTGTATCTGTGGATCAGAAGACTTAACATTGTTCAAATGGTATTATTCCCCAAAAATACACAGTGTGATCCAAAGATATGACAAATGTTTAAATTTTAAAATATTTATTAAGGTGGGACATATTTCCATGAATTCCCCTCAGAATACTCTCCCTGGTTCAGCAGTGGGTTCTCTAGGTAACCTGTAAAGAAAAGTGACCAGATAATTATTTCCATCTTATTGTTGAGGAAACTAGAGCTACAAGAAGTCAAAAATGATAGAAGCGAGGACCCAGTTTCCCAAAATTCACTCAATGAATATTCTGGTTTTGCCATAGCCAAACACTGCCTGAACTATTCTTTTTCTTTAATGGTTATTTACTGTTTTTACATAAGTCAACTGATGTCAAAAGAAAATTTTACTTTAATGCTTTCAATAGAAAACCAGCACCACTTGCATAAGTAGAAGATTAATAAACATAATTTAAAACAATTTCAGTCCTAATGTCCAGGCCAGACTGTGGCCCTATTAAATCAGGATACCTTTGGGGAGGAAAAGGCCAGGCATGAATAATTATTTAGAATTCTCCCCAGAAAATTGGATATCCGTATGTAGAAGAATGAAAGTAGATCCGTACCTCTCAATCTGTATGAGAATCAGCTCAAAATGGATCAAAGACCTCAACATAAACCCAAAACCTTAAAACTACCAGAAAAAAATATAGGGAACACATTCCAACACATAGGCATAGGCAAATATTTTCTTAACAAGACTCCAATTGCCCAAAACTACACCAAGAATATACAAATGGAATTACATAAAACTAAAAAGTTTCTATATAGCAGAGGAAACAATTAACAGAGTGAAGAGAGAGCCCATAGAATGGGAGAAAATCTTTGCAATCTACACATCTGAGAGAGAATTAATTTCTAGAATATACAAAGAACTTAAGAAATTAAACAGTTCTCAAAAGAAGAAATACAAATGGCCAATAAACACATGAAAAAATGCTCAAAAATACATGGAGAAAAGACTCAATATCCCTAACCATTAGAGAAATATACAAATCAAAACTGCATGAGATTCCATCTCACTCAGGAAGAATGGCCAAGATTAACAAAACAAATAACAACAAATGCTGGTGAGGATATGGAGAAAAAGGAACCCTTCACACTTCTAATGGGACTGTAAATTAGTTCAGTCACACTGGAAATCAACATAAGCTACCTTGTTGTTGTTGTTGTTAAGTGTCTTCAAGTCAGTATCTGACTCATAGCGACCCTCATAGGGTTTTCAATGGCTGACTGTTTCGAGATTGCCTTGGAAGTGGATTGCCAGGTCCTTCTCCCATTTTTGTGGTGCTGGGAATTGAACTCGGGACCTCAGAGACTTCAACGCAGCACTCTACCAACTGAGCTAAATCCCAGCCCTAAGCTACTTTAGAAAACTAAAAATAGAATTACCATCTCATCCAGCTATACCATTTCTAGGAATATACCTGAAGAAAGATAAGTCATCATCCTACAGGGTCACATGCACTTCCATATTTAATGCAGCATTCTTCACAATTGCAAGGGTATGGAACCAACCCAGATGTCCATTATCAGAGTATTGGATTTAAAAATTGTGGTATATATACACAATGGAATATTATTTAGCAGTAAAGAAAAATGAAATTACAACATTTTGCAACAAAATGGATGGAGCTGGAGAATATCATTTTAAGCTAAATAACCCAAACTCAAAAAGAGAAATACCACATGTTCTCACTCATTTGTGGAAACTAAATCTACCTCAGAGGAAAAAATTACACATAGATGTAAATATATTTACAATCATACTTTTCTGAGAATGGAAAATAGAAGTGCACCCAATATGAGGGAGAAATAGACTAGTGGGAGGGAGAGGATAATGGGCAATGTGGGAGGAGGAAGGAGAGCAGTGTAGAGGGGTAAAGAGGGAGAGAAAAATGCAAAATACAGGATGCAACTCTATGAAAATAAAAAAAAAAGAAGAAGAAGAAAAAGAAAGAAGGGAAAAAAATCAGAATATAACCCAGGGCTGCATACAATTGTCATTACATGGTAATTAAAACTTTTTTTCTTTTTTCTTTTTTTTCCTTTGGCTTTTTAAAAATTTTGTTTCATAATATGTTTAAAGGGGGCTGGGGTTTAGCTCAGTTGGTAGAGTGCTGCGCTGCAGTCTCTAAGGTCCTGAGTTCAATTCCCAGCACCGCAAAAATGGGAGAAGGGCCTGGCAATCCACTCCCAAGGCAATCCCGAAACAGTCAGCCATTGAAAACCCCATGACGGTCGCTATGAGTTGGATACCGACTTGGCGGCACCTAACAATAACAAACAACAATATGTTTAAAGAAATGGATGTGTAAACGATACTAATTTGATAGTTGCATAATGGATATATCAGCTGAACCCCACTCTGTACCCCACTAACATGTATACATAAAATGTTAATAAAAAAAAAGAAAGAAAGAAAGAAACCACCTCTCCCCAGGAAATAGCAACATGTAGCCAAGGATAAGACCTAGGAAAACACAGGCTATTGCCTGAGGCTGAAGAAAGCCTGCTGTATGTTAAGAGAAATCAAGAAGTGCTCCAGAGGTGTTAAGGACACACCAGCCCCAAATGAGACTTGCTCTTTGGTGGCATTAGAATAACTGCAAAACAATTTTGGAATGGGGAGAAACTCTCATGTGTGATGTATTGCTCTTGAACACATTGCTCCTTACCACCTATGATCATCTCATGTGGCCCTTGCCCTTTGGAGAACCCTGGACCAGAAGACCTGAGTGGTCTGGACCTGCTCTCTGTGCTCTTTCCACCTCAGCTCTGGCTTCCCAGCCAAGGACTCCTCCGAGGTACCTGGAATTACCCCAACGCACCTCTGGGTTCAGCAGGGATTCCAAATGCCTGCGTTCACATCACACTTTCAGGCCCATCTTTCTGTTTCAAAATGAATCTCCCCAGCAATGCACATATAAAATCTTAAGGCAAAACCACATCTGTCTCCTTTCATTTCCTCTGGAGAAGCCCCTCATTTTATTTCACCCAGGAGTGTCTGGCCTTGGAGGTGGTTTCAGGTGATAAAGGAAGTATCCCCAGGGAAGGGAGAACTGGGGGACACTGTACAGAAAGCCACATGACTTGCCAAGGGCTTTCGGCTGTTTGCTTTCTCTCTTTCCTCCCCTGTGGACTCACAAGCCCCTGACCACAGGCTGTCATGGTGGAGCGCAGAATTTAGACTGAAAGCTGGAATTTTGGGTGGGGACTCCAGTCTCAAAGGCATCATTTCCTCTTCTGGTTCTCCACATCACCACCAGAACTGGGTACCTGCCACATGGACTTTTGTCTGAAGAGCTGGAAAAGCCTGGCCTCGACAGCAGGCAGATAGGCTTGCTAAACAGGTTGTCAAGCAAGGCCCCAGGCCCCTTGCTTCCTATACTTACAACCCACAATGCTGACACACTGTCACCACACAGCCAGGCAATTCACCTGCCCTGTCAGTGGACCCCTTCTTTCTTGTTCCCCATAAAGCCCAGGATCCAGCTCCGAAGCCACCTCACCATGCTCTATCCAGAAGATACACAGTCCAAGTCTTAGCTGTTGCTGTGTCTGTAGTCTAGAATATCCTTCTGCCCCATCCCCTGCCATCCAAAGCCAACACCCCCAACCAATTGCCAATGTTGCCTCTTTTTTGAAACCTATGGTGATTTCCTCAGTCAATTAATAATGGTAACAGAGCCACTTGTTGTTGTTGTTAGGTGCCGTCGAGTCGGTATCCGACTCATAGCGACCCTCATAGGGTTTTCAATGGCTGACTGTTTCGGGATTGCCTTGGGAGTGGATTGCCAGGCCCTTCTTCCATTTTTGCCGTGCTGGGAATTGAACTCAGGACCTCAGAGACTGCAGCGCAGTGCTCTACCCACTGAGCTAAATCCCAGCCCACAGAGCCACTTAAGATGCCCTTAATAATAGCAAGTTATTGAGTGCTGGTTGAGGCGGGCAGTGGACTACGTGCAGGTGCATGACTGCAACCAATTCATATGCTAGAAGCAGTAACACATTATCCTTGCCCTGCCATTTTTTCTCCATGACATCAGTCAGCTTCCTTTTTCTCTCTGTGCTTCATTTTTCTGAGACATCAATGGGGATCATCATCTACTTTCCTCATATGGTTGTTGTAAGGATAAAATAAGCTAGTGCATGTAAATAAAGCATGTAACATAATACCTGACAGCTAGTTCTTCCTCGGTAAGTGTTGTTATTTCTTGTAACAACTTTATAGGTCTGTGTTGGTATTATCCTCCTTTTACAGATAAGGAAATGAAGGCAACAGAGAGGTTGGGCAAAGAGCCCAGAAAGAGGCAAGGATTTTATTTCACTGTAGTCTTAACTGGGTTTTCCAACTTCATTTGCCACTATTCCTCAGGTAGATACTAAATTTCAGGAGAGAAGATGCACTGATGTCTCCTGGACACTCTGCTCCTACATTTTCTCACCGCACTGCCCTCTCCTGTGTCCCTTCTTCTTACTGCAATATAGCCCAAGTCTTTGCATCTGCTATCAATGTCTCCTCCATGTAATCAGCCTCGTCATTCCCACTGGGCATGTTCTCCTTTGCCCCTTCAGTTCCCTTAGCAGTTGCTTAGATTTGGGGCACTTGTCTTATCCTACCCTGTTCAATAGCCTTCTGAGCACTTGGCTTATTTCCCCAGCTAAACTGTGAAGTCGTTTTGAAGGAGATTCTCTCTCAACCAAATATAGTAATACATTGCTGCTGCTGCTGCTGCTGCTGCTGCTGTTGCTGCTGCTGCTGCTGCTGCTGCTGTTGTTGTTGTTGTTGTTGTTGTTGTTGTTAGGTGCCATCGAGTCCATGGTGAGTCATAGCGACCCTATGTGCAACAGAACTAAACACTCCCCGACACTGTGCCATGCCTGGCACTATGTCAGTGCTTCTCTGCTACCCAGGGTTTTCGATGGCTGACTGGGGATTGTTTCGGGAGTGGGCTGCCAGGTCCTTCTCCCATTTTTGTGGTGCTAGAGATTGAACCTAAGGGCCTCAGACAGTGCAGAGCAGCACTCCCCAACTGAGCTAAACCGCAGCCCAGTAATACGTTAGGCATTAATAAAAATGACTGTATGAATGGATAAACAGTTGTTGTTGTTGTTTTTGTTAGGTGCCATGGAGTCAGGTCCGTCCATAGTGAGCTTCATAGGGTTTTCAATGGCTGCAGTCAGGATTGTTTCAAGAGTGGACTGCCACATCCTTCTCCCATTTTTGTGGTGTTGGGGATCGAACCCGAGTCCTCAGAAAGTGTGGAGTAGCATTCTACAAACCAAGGTAAATGAAAGAATAAATAAATCAACTTGTTTCCATTTTTTTTTTTTTTTTTTTTTGGAGAAGATCCTTGGCCTCCTGGGTATTTTTTATGTCAGTGTGTCACTGAAAGTATTTTGGCCCGAGGACTTGAAGCAGAGATATTCATTCATGTTATCTTTCATTGGAACCAAGGAGATTCACTGTACTTCTTCCTGTAGTGCTCTGAGCTGTATGACATGGTGGCACATTTCACACACTTTCAGAGTTTACATCAGTTAGTACGGTCAAACTTGACCCACACATGTGTTTATTTGGGGATCACAATGGTTTTTTAAATTTGCAGTTGAATGTAGTTAGTTGAGGCATGACTTCCTAGCTCATTGATGTCTCCAGTGCTGCACAGAATCATATAAATGGCACTCTTTATCTCCTTAACATTTCCTGCCTGACTCCTAAAGACTCCAGATTGGTCATCCCTATAAGTTTGGCAAAATAAGAGGACTACACTTCAAGCCTTAGCTCCAGAAACTTCCAATGGAAAAATGAGAAAATCTAAATAAAGGCAATTCAGGGCAAATAGTAATTTTGAGGGGATATAGAAGAAATTGAGGTATGAATTCCTGGACCTGTAGTTGAAGACTGCTCCCGGGTGTTCATTTAATCACCCAGTAACCTGAAAGTTTTTGCAGCTTTCAAAAGTGCCTGAGTACCTATAAGGCAACATTTTCATAGTGTATTAATCAACAAAGTATACACCAAGTGCCAATTATGTGCCCAACATTGTTCTAAACACTGAAAAAATATAGAAAAGAAGGGACTCTGTGACTCATGGAAACTTGTTGTTGCTGTCATTGTTAGGTGCCATCGAGTCGGTATCCCACTCATAGCGACCCTCATAGGGTTTTCAATGGCTGACTGTTTCAGGATTGCCTTGGGAGTGGATTGCCAGGTCCTTCTCCCATTTTTGTGGTGCTGGGAATTGAACTCGGGGCCTCAGAGACTGCAACACAGCACTACAGTCTATTTATCCTGGAGGATAGAAGTTTGAAAATAATTAGAACAGTTTGCCATGGACTAAACATCTGTATTAAATCAGATTTTCTATGTGCAGTATCTCATTTAAACCTCACAACAGCCCTTTGTGGTGGGCACTAGGAAAATCATCCCCATTCTAACACGAGGAAATGGAAGCACATAAAGATTGGGTATCTATGTATCTGGGCTCATGGAGACCATTATGTTTAACTATGCCCTCTATTCTACCTGAAAATTTAGCATCAGTTTACTTTAAACGTAATATATAGTGAAGAAAGGTGAGTCCAGTTCAGATCACCCAAGTTTGAAAAGAATATATTGCTGTTTCCCAGTCCTACACCTACCTACAACAAAGTGATGTTTTTCTGCATGAATTAATCATTACAACCTATCTCCACATGGCATAGTATAGCAAAGTCAGGAATCCCAAATGGCCATACCCTGGGAAGCGAACTTGGATCATTCACCGTTACCACCCTAAGTGCAACCTTTCCAAGCTTTGGATTCCCCCCCCACACTCCCCACAGTACCTCACTCTGGACAGCTACAAGGTGTGGCAGAAGCAGGCTCAGCAGGCCTGAATGCTCTCCCTCACCTGGAGTTCAGGTCCTCATGCCTAGCGCACTGACCAATGGAGACAAGTCTTACCTGTGAGTGATACCGGAAGTTCTCCATCCGATAGATCGCCTGGGGCAAGCCATTTTAAGGATGATGTAATCGGGGAAAATTTTTTTAAAAAAATCCCAGTTGCCCATGGAAACTGGTTTCACCAGTGACTCCACACTGACCTAAAAGATTTGCATACATTATGTCACACAGAAGAGAAAGTTAAATTACCTTGAAGTCACCAAGGTTCTACTGGCTACTGTCCTTTGAGACAGCATGATATTTACATTGCATCAAGGTGGTGGGGCATTCCAAAGACAGGGGTCTGGTCAGCAATGCTCGCCTTTCTCTCATCAAGAATGGGGAACCAGCCAGGGAAGCTTATGAGAGCTACTGAAGGAATGTGCGGGTGGGGCTGGGCGTCAAATTGCTCTGCATTTCAGCTCTTCTGCTCTTTAATTGCCTCCTGGGCGGATGCTCTTGATTACAGGGGCAATGCCTAAGGCTTAACCAGCTACCTGCAGGTGTGAGGGCAACTGACCTTTTAGAATCTCTCTGCATTACCTACTCATTTCTCCTTAGTGCAGCCTCACGTGCTTTCATGCTATTGCTGAAGATCTGTACCTGTTTCTCGCCCTTCCCATCCTTCCCTCTATGCAAATTAACCAGACTGTGTTAGCTCTCTGGGTCCAGGCCTGTTGACTTTTGGATAAACTGGATACAACTTTCCATCCTAGAATCCTCACACAAAATGTGCTCAGAAATGTGGCTGTGAAAAAACTTTTCACGGGAAAGGAACATCCTCTTTCGTAGACTGAAAGTAATAGATCCTGCTCTGCTGTTCCCAAAGTGTATACCGGGGCACCAGAGGGTACCACAGTAAATCCTTCTATGCCCTAGAGTGCCATGAGGCATTTGAAACTCCCCAGAGAAATGCAGGACACACAGCATCTGTTGAACACTGCACAAAGTCAAGGCTGTTCACAGTTTCAACATTAGATCACGCTACATTCCTCAGGATGATGGCATATTTTGGGGAATCTATGCTTTTGTCAGTTACTGTAACAGAAAGAAAGTGCCACAAGGAAATCAGTGTGGAACAGGAAATGAAGGTGGCAGTGTCATGTCAGGCTATGGAGTTTGAGGAGTTGCCCAGTGCTCAGCACACACATCCCATGAGTGAGTAATTGTGGTGATCTGAGAATGCAGTGAAAATACTAGGTTTCTCTTTCAAAGTGTGTGTATCATTTTCTCGAGTGTCTACTAAAAAGTTCTTAGGATATAATGGCTGTTTAAGTTATTTGGCCTTAAGTGCTTAAAGATAGAATTGTTCGGTATTTCTTTGGGCCTATGGGTGCTATCCCCCACGTGTCTGTCAGCTTGTCATGTTTGGGGGCTTAAGTATCTCTGTGATGCTGAAAGCTGTGCTTCTAGTATTTCAGATACCAGCAGGGCCACCCATGGTGGACAGGTTTCAGCTGAGCCTCCAGACTATGACAGACTATGGAGAAGGACCTGGTAGCCCACTGCCAAAACAATTAGCCATTGAAAATCCTATGAATACCAGAGAAGTACTGCTAAATATAGTACCAGAAAATGAGCCCCCCAGGCTGGAAGGCATTCAAAAAACAACTAGGGAAGAGTTACCTCCTCAAACTAGAGTCAACCTTAATAATGGGAAGGGAGTAAAATCCCTGCAACCTCATTTTGATGATGTGGCACAACTCAAAATGAGAAGAAATACAGTGACTGCAACAATGGGCTCAGTCACAAAAAGATTGTGTGCATGGCACAGTGCTGGGTAGTATTTTGTTCTGTTGTACCTAAGGTCACTATGAGTTAGATCTGACTCAATAGCACCTAACAACAACAAAGGTGCTATGATAAAGTACTGAGGCACTAAAAGCTCCATAAACTGAGAAGGTTTAAGAACTTCTGGTTAAGTCAGTCATGTTTTACAGTTCCCATGGACTTCATTTCTATCTAACTATATTACAAAGCATGCTTGGGTCTTGGTTTTGGTTGTTGTGACTGTTTGCGCTCAATAACTTTTCCATCTTTCCATGCTAAATGTGCTCACTACCCAGGGTTTTCCCAAGCATACACCTAGCCCAGCACCTGCCTCAGCCCATCCAGGCACCTTTCTCTCTGTTCTCTGTATTTTAGTAACACTGGCATCCTTTCAGTTCCTGACACACACTTAGCCATTTGCCATCATGAGAACTTCCAGCCTGTTCTTATACTGGCTTGCCTTTAGGGCTCATCTTCTTTCTTTTTATTTATTTTACTTTATTTTATTTACTTATTTATTTATTTATTTACCGTCATACTTGGGAGTTGAACCTAGGTCCTTACACATATTTTGAAATGCTTTACAACTAGGCTGTACTTCCAGTCGATTTTTTAAAAATATTTTATCTTGAGACAGGGTCTTGCTAACTTACACAGCCTGTTTCTCACCTCAAAACTGTGATGTTCCTGCCTCTGATTCCCACATCGCTAGGATTAGAGGCTTGAGCCACCATACCTGGCTTAGGTCTTATTTTAAATGTCACTTGATCAGAGAGACCTCCCCTAACCATCTGAAAGGAGATTGTTCTCCTTAGTCTCTGTTATTCTGTGAAAGGTAAGAACCCATTCATTTCCTTCACAGGATTTTGTCCTCTGAATGTGCAGTCACGCCTTAGTATGCAAAAGGGAATGAATCTGGGACCCCAGAGACACTGAAATCCATAGATGCTCAAGTCCCCTGTATGAAATGATGTCTTATTTGCATATAATTTATGCATGCCCTATCATATATTTTAAATCAAACTTGTTCTTGTTAGGTGCCATGATTTGTGTCCAACTCATAGCAATGCTATGTACAACAGAACAAAACACTCCCCAACCACGTGCCAGGCACACAATCTTTTTTATGTTTAAGCCCATTGTAGCAGACACTGTATTAATCCATCTACTGGAGGGTCTTCCTTTTTTTCATTGACCTGCCACTCTCCCAAACATGAAGTCCCTCTCCAGGGATTGGTCCCTTCTGCCTGCATGTCCAAAATATGTAAGACACAGTCTAGTCATCATTGCTTCCAAGGAGCACTCTAGTTGCACTTCTTCTAGGACCGATCTGTTGGTTCTTTTGGCAGTCCATGGTATAGTCAATATGTATCTCCAGCTTATCTCTCTTATTCATTGTCCAGCTTTCACAACCATATGATGTGACTGGAAATACCATGGCATGAGTTAGGCATACCTTTGTCTTCAATGTAACATCTTTACTTTTCAACATTTTAAAGTGTTTAAAGAGGTCTTTTGCAACAGCTTTCCTAATGCAATACAACTGGGGTTTTTTGTTTGTTTGTTTTTGTTTTTTTTTGTTGTTGTTGTTTTTGTGGTACTGGGGGTTGAACCCAGGGCCTCAAGCTTGCATGCTTTGCAAGTGCTGGACCACTGAGCTGCACCCCAGCCCATTTTTTTACTTTATTTGAGACAGGGTCTCACTAAATTCCGCAGACTGCCTCTGGTCTCGAACTTGCAATCCTCCTGCCTCTGCCTCCTGAGCTGCTGGGATTACAGGCATGCGCCACTGCGCCCGGCTGCATCTTTTGATTTCTTGACTGCTGCTTCCATAAATGTTAATTTTAAAACCAAGTAAAGCAAAATCTTGGACAACCTCAATCTTTTCTCCATTTATCTTGAAATTACTTACTGACCCAGTTGTAAGGATTTTTGTTTTCTTAATATTGAGGCTCAATCCATCCTGGAAGTTGTGTTCTTTCATCTTCATCAGTAAACGGTTCAAACTTCTTCGCTCTCAGCAAACTGAGTTGTGCCATCTGCATAATGCAGGCTGTTAATGAGTCTTCTTCCATTCATGGTGCCACATTCTTCTTCATAAAGCCCAGCTTCCTGGGTTATTTGCTCAGCATAGAGATTGAAAAGGTATGGTGAAAAGGATACAGCCCTAATGCACACCTTTCCTGACTTTAAACTAGGCAATGTTTCCTTTTTCTGTTTGAATGACTGCCTCCTAGTCCATGTACAGATTCCTCATGAGTACAATTAAGTGCTCTGGTATTCCCATTCTTCACAATGTTATCCATAACTTCTTATGATCCACACAGTCAAGTCCCTTTGCATAGTGGATAAAACATAGACATCTTTCTGGTATTCTCTGGTTTCAGTTAATATCTATCTCACATTAGCAATGATGTCCTTCCTCTCATGCCCTCTTCTCACTCTGGTTTGATCTTCAGCCAGTTCACTCTCTATGTACTACTGCAGTCACTTTTGAATGATCTGTAGCAAAATTTTACCTATGTGTAATATTAATGATATTGTTTAATAATTTCCACATTCAATTGGATCCTCTTTTTTGGGAATACACATATATGGATCTTTTCTAAGCAGTTGGCCAGGTAGCTGTTTTCCAAATCTCTTGGCATAAATAAGTTAGCACTTCCAGTGCCACATCTGTTTGTTGAAACATCTCTATTGGCATTCCATCAATTCCTGGAGCCTTGTGTTTTGCCAATTCCTTCAGGGAAGCTTCCACTTCATCCTTCAGTACCATTGGTTCCTGATCATAGGCAACCTCTTGAAACGGTTGGTCATCCATCAATTCTTTTTTGTATAACGACTGTATTTCTTCCATCTTCTTTTGATGTTTCCTGCATTGTTTAATATTTTCCCTGTAGAATCCTTCACTATTGCCACTTAAGCCTTGAATTTTTTCAATTCCTTAAGCGTGAGAAAAACAGAGCATCTTCTTCTCTTTTCATTTTCTCTCCAGCTCTATGTACATGTCATTATAATATTTGATTTTGTCTTCTCAAGCTTCTCTTTGAAATTTTCTATTTAACAATTTAACTTCATCTTGTCTTTCTTTCATTTTAGCTGCTCAACATTCAAGGGCAAGTTTCAGAGTCTCTTTTGATATGTAATTTGGTCTTTTCTTTTTTTCCTGTCTTTTAAATATTTTTTATTTTCCTAATATTTTTATTTTCCTAAATATTTTTATTTTCCTAATGAATGATATCTTTGATGTCATGCCACAACTTGTCTGGTCTTCAGTCATTAAGTGTCTAACGCACCAAGCCTGTTTTAAGGTGGTCTCTGAACTTATATGGCATATACTCAAAGTCAAACCTTGACTCTGGTACACTTGTTCTAATTTTCTTCAGTTTCAGTTTGAATCTGCATGTGAGCAGTTGATGGTCTGATCCAAAAATCAGTACCCAGTCTCGTTCTGACATTTGATATTGAGCTTTTCCTTCATCTCTTTCCATAAATGTAATTTGGTTCCTGTATGTTCTATCTGGTGAATTCCATGTGTATAGTCACCATCTATGTTGGTGAAAAAAAAATGTATTTGCAATAAAAAAAGTCATTGGGGTGACAAAATTCTCCAGCATCATTTCTGCCACCAAGCCCATATTTTCCAACTACTGAGCCACCTTCTTTGTCTCCAACTTTTGCATTCTAGTCATCGTAATCATCAGTATATCCTGATTACATGTTTGATCTATTTCACATTTCAGGAGTTGGTAAACATCTTCCTATTCTTCGTTTATGGCCTTAGTGGGGGGGTGCATAAATTTGAATGATAGTCATATTAACTGGCCTTCGTAGGCATGTGGATATTATTCTATCATGGACATCATTGTACTTCAGGACAGATCTTGAGATGTCTTTTTTGATGATGAATGCAACCCCACTTCTCTTTAATCTATCACTCCCCACATGGTAGACCATATGATTATCTGATTCAAACTGGCCTATGCCAATCCATTTTAGCTCACTGATGCCTAGAATGTCGATGTCCATCTCCCTTTGGGTGATTTCTAATTTTCCTAGATTTATACTATGTACATTCCACATTCCAATTGTTAATGGATATTTACAGTTGTTCCTTCTCATTTTAAGTCATGCCACATAAGCAAATGGAGGTCCCTGGGGATTTACTCCATTCCTGTCACTAAGGTAGAGTCTACTTTGAGGAGGCAACTCTTCCCCAGTTGTCTTTTGTGTGCCTTCCAACCTGGGGGGCTCATTTTCTGGCACTATATCTGATAGCGTTTCTCTGCTATTCATAGGGTTTTCAATAACTAATTATTTCAGGAGTGAGCTGCAAAGTCCTTCTCCCTAGTCTGCCTCAGTCTGGAGGCTCAGCTGAAACCTGCCCACCATGGGTGGCCCTGCTGGTATTTGTAATACCAGTGGCATAGCAACACGCAAGCCCCCACAGTGCAGCAAACTGACAGACACATGGGGGAAATCTAACCTATATAACTAAAATACCCAATGCAAAATAAATGCTATGTAAGTAGTTATACTGTATTGTTTAGGCAACATTGACAAGAAAAAGGTCTGTACATGTTCAGTGGGCTGGGGTTTAGCTCATCTGGTAGAGTGCCACTCCACACTCTCTGAGGACCTCTGTTCAATCCCCAGCACCGCAAAAACAGGAGAAACATGGCAATCCACTCCTGAAACAATCCTAAAACACTCAGCCATTGAAAGCCCTGTGAGGGTGGCCATGAGTTGGACCTGACTCGACAGCACCTACCAACATGTTCGCTACAGATACAGTATTTTCTTTTATGGATATATTTGATCTGAGGCTTCTTGAATCTGCAGATACGGAGTCCATGGGTACAGAAGGTGAACTGTTATATAGCTTCTTGAAAACAGTCTAGGGCTGCTGTGCTCACAGTCATACCCACAGAACCCTAATCCAGTGCCTGGCTTGTGTTTGTCACTCATTAAATAACTTTTAGGGCCAGGGGTATGCATCAATGGTAGAGCTCTTGCCTGGAATGTGTAAGGCCCTAGGTTTGCTCCCTAGCACCAAAAATATATAAATAAATAAATAAATAAATAAATAAATAAATAAATAGTAAACAGATGCTTGTATAAATCACACAAACATCTTTTGACTGTGCCCCTGCCAAGCCCAAGTATTTCAGAAGGCTTTTCCAGCAAACAGCCTGAAGGAAAAGCCAGGGAAAATTGCATTGCTAGCTTGGACAGAGGTAGTCAGGACAGTCTCAGGTGGTGTTTGAGATCACGAATCCTCACTCTGCCTCACTGCTGGCAGATAGGAAGCAAGTTGCTCATTCTGTCTCCACGGTCTCTTGTGTCACTGACTGAAAAAGGATTGTTATGAGGACTAGCTGCAAAGAAACAAGCATTCTAAGCACGAGCTAGCTGCCATTACTGGAGCAGTGTGCAAGGTCAGCCTCAGGGTATCACATGCCATTCTTTGGCGACGTTTCCACCTCAGAAGTGATGGATCCAGGTGGCTCTTGCTCACTTTAGAATAAAAGGTTTATTGCAAAAAGTGATGTGTGAGCAAGTAATTCCCAGATCTACCAGAGTTCATGACTCATGTCACCACTGGAATTCAAGAGTCTGTTTTGGAAAGTTGATTTCCAGCTGGGTGACAGAAACCGAGAGTGTTCACTGGACTGTTGCCAATTTGTTTAGACCTGGCCAATTCCGTGGCCTCATGAAGGCAGCTAAAGTGTCTGTGGGATCCTCCAGCCCTTCACTTGCCCCCTTTCAATCAGCCCTGTGTGTACTTTTGGTGAAAAAATCAGCCCAGTGTACCCTGTCTTTCCAGTGGTACCTGGGGAGCCCTGGAGGCCTGGGGTCACTCATGGTCACAGAGAAGAAATGCCACGTGGCTTCCCTCCACGGTGGGAGCAGCCTAAGCACCAGCAGTCATCTGTTCACTCCAGATTGCTGTTCCTCTTTCTGGGGCCTTGTGGCTGCTGCCTCCTCACAAAATCTCAACCACAAGGCTCTCCTCGCTGAGAGCCAGCTCCACCTCCAATTTCTCATACACCCTCATCTTAGGAAACCGTCCATCCCTGTGGCTTCCTATGTGCACTTAGCTAAGGAAAATGTCTGTTCTGCTAACCTGAGTGACTCTTGCTTTATAAACATCATGTAGTGGGGCCTGGAGTGATGTACAGAATGAAGGGACTCTGACTCTTGATGTGTTTCAACCCCAGCATCTCTACTTACCAGCTATATTTTCTTTTTCAAAGGGTTGCAGTGCATGGAGTGACAGGGTTTGAGACAGGGTCTCACTATGTGGCCCTGGCTGGCCTGGAACTTGCGATGTAGATCAGGCTGCCCTTGAATTTGCAGAGATCCTCCTGCCTCTGCCTCTTGAGTGCTGGGATTACAGGCTTGCACTACCACACACTGCACTAGCTACACTTTCTATACCAAGCTACATTTACACCTCCAAGGCTCAGTTTCCTTATCTGTCAAGTGGACAGGATTATATCTAGCTCATTTCTTTATTGTCTGAGTACTGCATGAGGAAACACACAGCACAGTGCCTGACCCTAGGAAGCAAACTCAAAAAACGGTAGCTACTGTGATTCCTCAAATAAACTCATTCTTCACATCTCAGATTAGACATCTCTCCTGCACTTCCCTGACCACTTCCCCAAAGAGTCATATGCTTAGAAAGCATCCTGTCTTGACCATCACTGTGAGAAACATCACAGTGCCACAGTGCCTCTTGGTTTTCGTGTTGTGGCCTAGTGTTCTGAGCACCTTACTGATTTAAACATAGCATGTGGCACAAAGTAAATGCTCAGGAAACATTTTGTCATATGAAAATTAAACAGCCAACCAAGTAAAGTCAAAATAGTGGTTAAAATGTTGCTTTAAGCCTGGATGTGGTGACACAGGGCTGTAATCCTAACCTTCAGGACGCTGAGGCAGGAGGATTGCAAGTTTGAGGCCAGCCTAGGATGTGTAGTGAGGCCCTGTCTCAAAAATACTAAATATTAGCCAGCATCACACATCTGTAATCCCAGTGACTCTGGAGGCTGAGGCAGGAGGATCTTAAGTTGGAGGCCAGAGGCAGCCTACACAACTTTAGTGAGACCCCATCTCAAAATTTAAAAATTGAAAAGGGGTTATAGGCATGGCTTAGGGGTGGAGTACTTGCCTAGCATGAGCAAGGCCCTGGGTTCAAACCACCAATGCCACAAAACAGACAGAAGCAAAATCTTGCTGTTAATACCTAAAATTGTCACATTGTAAGACTGGAGACTCACCTCACAACCAGCCACATCCCTTTTTTATATTATTTAATCTCAATAAGAGCTAAGATGTATTGGTCCACCTTCTATGCAAAATGTAACTGAATGCTTCTTTCTATTCTCTGAGACAGGGACAATTAGTTGGTCCCATTTTACGGATGAGCAAACTAAAGGTAAGAGAATTGAAGTAACTTGCCCACAATCATCCAGGGAGTAGAACAAAATTCAGACCAAAGCCAAAGTCTGTTCCACTCTAATATCTGTCCACTGGACTGGCTCCTGATAAAACCAAGGATGCAATGTTTCATTTTTGCTAAATTTCTCTGGCCTCTCAACCACTACAAAATGTCATTTTATCACCACCATGGGAGTTTACATAGCAAATGCAGTAATGTCTTAGGCCCACATATGTTTGGTGAGTAATTGCCTCCTATCCTGCCACATTTTCCTTTTAGCATTACTTGGTTTTCATGACTCTTTAAGTCTTCCCAAACAGAGTATAACCTACTAGTGACGGTGTCCAAGTCTTACAATTCTTCTGTTGCCCAAGATCTAAAAGGAACATCATTTGCCTATTAAACAACAAAATAAAATTTCTATCTTTTGGATGTAACATGTTCAAGTAAAATGACTGACGTTATTGTTTGGTGAGTTGAGTCACCAAACTTGAGTTGAGTCAAGTCCAACTCATAGAGACCCTATGTACAACAGAACAGAACACTATGCAATACTGGACCACACACATACACACACACACACACACACACACGCACACACGCACACACACGCACACACAAGCACACACACACAACGATCATTTTATGTTTAAGCCCACTGTTGCAACTGCTGTGTTTCTTCTCATTTTTAAGAAGGCAACTCTTCCCCAGTAGTTTCTTGAGTGCCTTCCAGCCTGGGGGCTCATTTTCCTGCACTATATTTGATAGTGCTTCTCTGCTATTCATAGGATTTTCAATGGCTAATTGTTTCAGGAGTGGGCTGCTGGGTCCTTCTCCCTAGTGTGGCTTAGTCTGGAAGCTCAGCTGAAACCTATCCACCATGGGTGGCCCTGTTGGCATCTGAAATACTAGAGGCATAGCTTTCAGCATCACAGCAACATACAAGCTCCCACAGCACAACAAGCTGAGACTCATGGGAGAAAATAATTGACAGGCCACTGTAATTTGTACTATTTGATTATGATGTATTTGTTGTTTTGAGATGGGGTCTCACTAGGTTGCCTAGGCTTGCCTTGAATTTGAGATCCTTCTGCTTCAGCCCCTAAATAGCTGGGATTATAAGTGTGTGGCATCATGACCTTGATTTTTTAACCAAAGGTATGAATTACTTTTATTTATTTATTTACTTATTTGAGGTACTAAGGGTTGAACCCAGGGCCTTGAGCATAGAGCTCAAGAGCTCTGCAAGAACGTTTACAAGAGCTCTACCACTGAGATGCACCCCAGTTTCTTTTTCAATTTTTATTTTTTTGTCTTGAGACAGGGTCTCCCTAAGTTACACAGGCTGTCTCTGGCCTCTAACTCACAATCCTCCTGCTTTCTCCTCCTGAGTCGCTGGGATTACAGGCATGCATCACCCCACCTGGCAATGAGTTACTTTTAAAAGTGCCATCAACAACAAATAAAAAGGGTCTCGGTGGTACCCACCTGTAATCCTAGCTATTTGGGAAGCTGAAGCAGGAGGATAGTAGGTTTAAGGCCAGCCTGGACTACATAGTGAGACTCTGTTTTAAAATAAAATAAGAAAGTGCTGGGGACATAGCCCGTGGTAGAACACTTACCTGGCACATGCAAGGACCTGGGCTGAATTCAAAGCACCACAAAAGAAAAAATAGAAAGAAAGAAAGAAAGAAAAGAAAGAAAGAAATGTAAAACAAAACAAAAGGGAGATAAACAGATAGGATTTTCAAAATCAAAAGGTAGAAAAAATAACAGGGCCACAGACCAAGGGTCAGAGTTACCTTCCAGAGCAGATTTCTAGGGCAAGATACAGTAAGAGCCCAGGTACACATACATTCTCTCTCTGGCCCCACCAGAGAGCCCCACAGAGAGCAACCACAATGGAAGACAATCTGCAGGCCCAGGTTTTTGGAGAATCCTGTGTGCCCCCGGGAGAAGCAGCAGAAACGTGCGTTATCATACAGTGGTTTGAGAACTTGTCCTGTGGTGAGTGCGGTGGTTCACACATATAATCCTAATGACCTGTCTCAATGTAAAAACCAAAAAATGGGCTGGGGGTGCAGCTTAGTGGCAGAGCATTCACAAAGTATGTGCAAGACCTGGGTTCAGTCCCCACTGCCGCAAATCCGTCCTACAAATGCAGGAGGGGCAGTTAATATTCGAGCATTGTTTGTTGGGGGCGTAGTTGTGTGAAGGGGAACATCAGACAGTCACCATAAGCCTTCACTCCAGATAGCTGTACTCTCCACGTTGCCACCACTGTGGCTTGCTCCACCTGTCTCTGCTAACAGCTGGACTAGAATAACTGTTACCACACCTTCCTAATATTGGTCTCTCTCCACCCCAGTAATCCTACAGCCTGGAGTGTACCTGCTTCCTTCCAGTTGCCCACACACCCATTCCTTTCACTGGGTTAGCATCACAGACAGGGAAAGACAAAGGTTTCCACATGCAAATAGCAACATCAATGTCAAAGTGGAGCACTGCCTTACCCTGCAGTCAGTCCCGTGGAGGAGGCCAAAGATGCTGCTTGGATGATGAAACTCGGCAGTGACTGCATCCACACCCTCTGCCTTCCCATCATGGTCCAGAAAGGAAGGATGACATCACAGCAAGGTGATCAGAGTCACTGAGGTAGAGGAGGCTGGTGAGGACATCTCAGAGCCTTCAAGAGTGAAGCTGATGCTAGGAATCTTACACAAAGCATTCAACAACAAACATACTTAAAGGACACATGAAAAACTGAAAGAGCCATGTCAGGCAGCCCTCTGGCTCCCAGTGGGACAGATGTTTCTCAGTTACCACCCTGAACATACAACACATCAGCAGAGACTTGATGACTTGCAGAGCAGGAAACGTTATATCCATGAGCACATTCAATTACATTTAAAATAGGAATCATGATCTAGCCTAGGTCTGTCTGATTCTAGAATACAAATCCCTAACTGCCACATAACTACCTTTTTCTGTGTGCTCCATTCATCTCTTCTTTCCGTAACCATTTTTCTGATTAGAAAAGAAACACAAATTCACTGCAGGCATTTTGGGAAAGTTAGGAGATCATAAAGGAGAAAGCAAAAGTCATCTACAGTCATCCCTTTCTGATATACTCCACTAAGCACCTGCACCAAGAGCATGTCTGTGAGGTAGTGGACAGAGACAATAGCTGTCAGCCCCAGGAGATTGATGCCCCTTTAAAGGCAATGGACTGTTTCAAGGGAGAAGCCTCAGTGCTCACTACCCATACAACCAGCACATTTCTTCACTTTATTGTCAGAACAGATCACTCACCTAACAGGCACCTGTGACTCTCGGTTTCCCATTTCCACCTAGTTAGCACACTCGCCCCTCTAGGTCAACCCTCTGTCTCCGGCTCAGAGGCAAACCTGACTCATCTAACATTTTCATTATAAGCTTGTTCTCATCAGAGACTGGTTTGTAGTTGGCCATGGGAGCTTCGTAGGCGACTTCTTTGCTCCTAAGAGAGATGCAGAGGAAAAGATATGTTTGTTTTCATCCTGGATGTTGCCTTGTCTGGGTTGTTGCCTCGAACTGCAAAGCCATTTGTCCAAGACAAGCTATGTAGTAACATAAGGCCAAAGGCCCTACCTGATCCAGATGTGGAATCTACTCAAGTGACATCTAGCAAGACACTACAAGCCGTGGGTGGAAAACAGATGGTTGCAACTCTATTTGAAACATAGATCGTGATCTAACCTAGTTCTGTCTGATTCTAGAACACACATCTCTAGTCACTACATAACAGCAATTTGCAGAACAATTTGTGTCGTGCAATCCCATCTGTTTTGCCACATAGACAGATATAAACACATACAGAAGGCTCAGGGACTCTCGGAGAACACACACCAACACAGGCAATGCTACCTGTAGGAGCCTCACAGATCAGGGCTTCAGCTTCTTTTTTGATGTATATCTGCATTTTGGAGTTTTTGACACTAGCATGTATATGTGTTCTGCTTGAGTAATTCTCTAAACATTTTTGTTTCTAAACATTTAGTTTCAAAGTACACATGGCTTCTCTTTTATTTGGAATGTATACTGGAAGCACAAAGCCACCTAGGGGCGAAAAGCTTTTGTGGTCAAAAATTCTTCCAGTTACTTTCAGTTACTAAGGGGAGGGCCTCCCTCCCACCACTTAGTGTCAGTCATATCCTCCGGGCAGCCCAGCACACCCCTTGTGTATTGCCAGCCCTTCCTTTACCATAGGGGGAACACGAGGAGCGCATGGCTTTGGACCAGTTTGCCTGGGTCAGGATATGGATTGAGGGTGGGGCAAGTTGATTAACTGCTGAAAAATCAGGTCAATGGGCATTCAGCTGGCATGACCAGTGTCAGCTGGCCTCACGGATGCCCAGAGATGAAGGAGGCACAGGATGTATCTCTAGTCAATGGAATACAGGTGTGCAGAGTCTCAAAGTGTCGGCCCTGGTACCCACAAGGAATGAGCTCCATATTAGAGCCTTTTTGGTAAGAATGCAGATTCTTGTGACCCACCCCAGAGTGACTGAATCCTGGTCTCTGAACATGGGAATCTGAGAACCTGAATTTGTTGTTGTTCTATACTGAAAAAGTTTCAGAACTACTTCCTTCACGGGTGAACTGGAAAATAGTCCTCTGGGGCAGAGATGAGGTGGGTTCAAGCCCATCATTCCCATTTTAGTTGTCTGGATGATCAGAGCAGCGTGAGTTGCACGGCCACAGCCATGTGGCTTCCTAGTGTGAGGATGGCTAGGAGCCCTTTGCTAGTCCTCACATGAATCCTTCAGTCTTCTCCTTTTATCATCATTGATGTCCCTTGTGAGCTACCAAAAACCATTCTGGGCTAGGGTGAAATGATAAAATAAATAAGTATAACAGCCATTCTTAAGCACTTGGCCAGCATGCTGAGCTAAGTACAGCCTTTCAAAGCCTGTTTAATCTTCACAGCAAACCTAAGATAAGGTTAATAATAATTAACTTCATTTTACAGATGTCTGGCTCAGAGGAGTAACTTGCAGAGCAGTGCTGGAATCCAGTGCTCTGTGACTCCAGAGACACACTCTTAAACACCTCTTACGTGTCCTGGAGGAGGTGACCAGAGGAAGCCCCACACTTCCCACGCAGGATTTGCCGTGGGGCTGTGGTTTTGGTGGAACAGAGACCAGGGGCTGACCTTGTGGCTTCTCTTGCATAACTAGCACACTGTCTTTTCTGAGCTTTTTATGTTACAGATCACATATATTCTAAAATGTTAAAGATGCTTTTATGAACACGTGAATAGAACAGGTCTTTTTGGGACCTTACTTGCCTTAGTTTATGTAGTTTGTGGCATCAGGGCTCCTCTATGGTGGTGGTGCCACTGGTAATGAATTGATGAAACTATTTCAAGTCAATTTCATATTAAGTTTTTTCTCTTCAGTGCTCTCCGGTGATTGGCTGAAGGAATTTAATACATTTATACAGCCAGACCTTCCCCCCACCCAAAGTTGCTCCATATTTCAATAAGCACATACAAAGCTATGTTTTTGTTAGGTGCCACTGAGCAGGCTGTGACTCACAGCTATCCTATGTACAACAGAATGAAACACTCCCTGACACACCATGTCCTGTACTATGTCAGGGCTTCTCTGCTATTCACAGGGTTTTCAATGGCTGATTGTTTCAGGAATTGGCTGCCAGATCCTTCTACCATTTTTTGCAGTTTTGGGGATGGAACCTAGGGCCTCAGAGTATGCAGAGCAGCACTTTACTAACTGAGCTAAACCCCAGGCCCATAACATGCTATGTTGTTGTTGTTGTTAGGTGCCTTCCAGTCGGTATCTGATTCATAGAGACCCTACATACAATAGGGGAAACACTATTGTCAGGCTTCTCTGCTGTTCATAGGGTTTTCAATGGCGGATTGATTTTTGGGAGTGGGTTGCCAGGTCCTTCTTCCAAGCCTACAGCACCTAGTGTTCCCCCTTGGTCTCCCATCCAAGCACTAACCAGGCTCTACCCTGCTTAGCTTCTGAGATCTGATGGCATCGGATGACACAGGGCTACAGCTGCAGGCTTCTTAACATGCTATTGTTGTTGTTGTTGTTAGGTGCTGTCGAGTCGGTATGCGACTCATAGCGACCCTCATAGGGTTTTCAATGGCTGTTTCAGGATTCCCTTGGAAGTGGATTGCCAGGTCTTTCTCCCATTTTTGCGGTGCTGGGAATTGAACTCCAGACCTCAGAGACTGCAGCGCAGCACTCTACCAACTGAGCTAAATCCCAGCCCCCTAACATGCTATTGTTGTTGTTGTTAGGTGCCGTCGAGTCGGTATCCGACTCATAGCGACCCTCATAGGGTTTTCAATGGCTGACTGTTTCGGGATTGCATTGGGAGTGGATTGCCAGGCCCTTCTCCCATTTTTGCGGTGCTGGGAATTGAACTCCGGGCCTCAGAGACTGCAGCGCTCTACCCACTGAGCTAAATCCCAGCCCCCCTAACATGCTATAGCAGCAATAAAATAAACCAAACTGTGGACTCTCCCAGGTGCCAATTGTGGAAAGTGCCCTGCCATACATCCAGGCCCCACATACACGCACGCCTCCTGCGTCCCGTGCTATTCACCTAACGTGTCCGGATACAAAACTCCAGTCTACTTGAAAACACAGGAGACAAGATTTGGGGAGGCCAGAGCCCTGCTGGTAGAGCGTTGCTCGGCACTGTTTGAGGCCCTGAGTTCGATCCCCAGCGCCGCATAAGCAGGAAGGACCCACAGCCCACCCGAGACAGCCCAGGACAACCCCTAGGCCGTAGGGCCCTGCGGGGTCCGCCGAGGAGGACAGTGTCCTAGCCGGGCTGGGCTGCGCAGAACCGAAAAGGGGGTGGGGTGCGCACTGGGGACCCGCCGTTGTCACCAGTTTTCCCGCGCTCCTCAACCCCGCTGTGAGGAGAGTGAGCCCGGGAGTCTGGCCCGCCCCCTGAAACCTGGCGGGGCGCCCCAGCCCGAGGAACTTCCCGGCGGGGCGCGGGGCGCTGAGCGCCCTCTGCCGGCGGCCCTGGGCAGCCGGCCCGCCGGGGAGCCGTGCGCGGGATGTACTCGTTTCTGTTTGCGCGCCGGGAAGGCGCGCTACCAGTGTGGCCTGTGCACACCGGCGGGCACGTGGATTCCCCAGGAGGAGATGTCTTGTTCCGCTAACCCTGGGCTTACTCGCAGGGCTCCTCGGGCCAGAGTGCGATTGCCTGTGACCTGAGAAAACGGTCTGGGTGCCTGCGAGGGTAGGTTGAGTGCGGGATCAGCGGTCTGTGTGCTCCTCTGAGGCCGGTCCACATTCGCCCACAAGGCGTGTCTGCCCATACTGTTTTTTGTTTTCTGGGTTGTTGTTTTGTTTTTTTTTTTTTTTCTTCTGCAGTACTAGGGGGTTGAACTCGGGGCCTCACATGTACTTTGCAAGTGCTCTACCACTGGGCTGCCCATTTTTAAAGATTTTTAATCTTGAGACCAGCTCTCACTAAATTACACAGGCTGCCTCCGGCCTTGAACCTGCGATCCTCCTGCCCCTGCCTCCTGAGTTGCTGGTGTAAGCCACCACATCCGGCTTATTTTGAGTCTTATTACTGGTCCACACATGTTATCATCTCCCTAGGGCAGCGTGTGGATGAATGTGGGGGGTGGGGGGTTGTGCCTGGAGCCAAACGGGTAGTAATAGTTCCTAAAATACAGATGTTAATGGAACAGCGCAGGAGAAGGAGCCCCTGATACACTAAACCCTCTGGCCGTCAACTCACCTCCCTGGAGTCCAGGAGAACCCTGGATTTTGGTTGGGCCTGTAGCATACACTTGCTTGACCCTGACATGAACTCAGCTTCTGCCATGGTCGCCCCCTGGCCTGCCTTCCCCAGTCTGTGGAACCCAGAAAGGCCACCTAGTGCTGCCTCTAAGAACCATGATGTAAGCCCAAAGAAATTAGCATCCCCAGTCTCCTTCCTTTTCCCCACCCCAGTCATTTCCTCTTACCTGGGGTTCTGATGTCCATGTTCCCTCAGTGTTATTGATACAGAGAGAGAGAGAGTAGGGGAAAAAAGGAACTTCTTGAAATTCCCCCAGAAGGTTCTGAGTGAAGTTTTCAATGTTGCAACTTGGAGCAAATCAGTTTCTAGTTTGGGTTTCCATCAGAAACTTGGTAGGAGTAAAGTATATAAGCTCCAGGAGCAGCAAGGACACTGAAGAGACAGCAGCAGCTCAGGCCATCAGACCCAGAAGCCTGCAGCAAAGCAAGGTAAGCACCTCCTTGTCCCCTGTCACCCCTTCCCTGGGCCTTCAGGCTGGCCAGGCACAGACTCCATGGGTGCTACCCCTGCACCCCGGGTGGTTTCTTGGAAGCATCTCTGGTGACTTAACCTGCTGGGACACTGGTGAAAACTAGGTACTTTAGGGCTGATGTATAAAATGTAGATTTAAAAAAGCAGCTAATAGTAACTGCAAAGCAAGGCCTGTGAACAAAGGCATATTTTATAGAAAGGTTTGCTTTGTCTCTGTGTGTGTTACTAAATGTTCATGCTCACCTGTTAAAGGATTGTATACAGTTAAAGTCAGTGTTTGCCTTAATATGGAAACCTTTGTAAAAGTGTTTAACTCATTCCTTAAAGCTACTGAATTTATAATTATGCTTTATAACTGAATGTTACATATCATACTTGCTCCCATATTTGTGACAGTCTTTTATAGTCAGACGTGATAACCAAACTGGGTAACTGCATTCTCTGGTTCTTTCATATTAACCAACTTTGACACCACTTTTTAAAAAATGATATTTAAAAGTACTTTCTGAAGAGATCTAAAATCTGCAGAAAATCATCTTTACTATACTAGTGTCTCATATTGGCCAGATAAAACTGTATGTAGCAACATGGCCAGGTTAAAATCTCATTTTAACAAAGGGATCACTAAGCCTCAGCTGATAGCTCTCTTTTATCAAACAAGGAATTTCAAGATATTAGACAGAATTTAGGTAACTTCTTAGAGTTTGGGCTGAGTTGTATGATTTCTATACTCTCATTCATTTTACTAATAATTCATGGAATCCCTCTAGGCTAGACACTGGGCATAAAATGTAAAATAAGATAGGCATGGCCCATACCATCAGAGACCTGGCTATGGGGAACAGACAAAAAATGAAGTAACTAACTTGTTGCTGTTGTTAGTAAGTGCTATAGAAGAAGGAGAGTAAGAGTCCTGAGTACCCCTGGGCACTCTGCTGGACACTTTACATGAATTATATCATTACCTCCTTACCTCAAAAAGATGCTCATTTTGTAGATTAAGATGGTGAAGTTTCAAAAAGGCAGTGTGACTTGTCCAGAGTCACACAACTAACAAGCGACAGAACTGAGATGCCAATTCTCGAAGTCTGCCTAGCTCTAGAACTGGGACCCTGTATATGTACCACCCATGCCATCTATGGCTAATATTTTTAAATTTAAAAATAAAATCTCTTTCCTAAATAAAAAGGAACAAAATAAAACTTGCAAAAGAGATGCCTGTGTAAGCATCAATGGTATGCCCATGTAGGGAGCCTCACTCCTACGGACCAGGAGTATCAAACTTTGGGTCTCCTTGCCCTCAGGCAGGGGGCTCAAGAGTGCAGAAGTTGCATGAAAAAAATTAATTCTTAAGACTCAAACTTCCCATACCAAGGAAATGTAGGCTGAAGAATACAGCTCCCAGCATCAGCTGATCAGCTGGAGTCACAGGGTGACTACTTACCCCACCCTTTTCTGTTTCTCTGGGTCTGAAGGAGAGAGTGACCCGCCACCACCTCCATCCTTCGCCAGCATTCTGTGGCCTGAAAAGGGCCTCGCTGCTAAAGCAGGAGTCGTGTCTTAGGGCTTCTTCTGGGCTCCCTTTACTGTGAAATACACGGCACCTGCAACAATGAAGTGCGTCTGACACCAACAGGGAGTGCCTGGCACACAGCCGAAGGGAAAATCCCAGCTTTAAGAGGGTACAAAGGAATCAGGAGATGCCAGGAATCTCCTTTGTTCCCGTTCCCAGAGTGCTGACATCTGGGTATTACAGGCCTATAGAACGCAGTACTTCTGTGGGCATTTCCCTACAGCCTGGCGTGCCTTTCCAGCTATCCACTGTGCACAAGATGGAGAGAGATTCCCCCTTTTCCCTTCTCTCTCCTCCTAGGTACAAGCTAATATGCAGCCAGTTGCCCTCTCCAACACACCATCTCAGTGCATCCCCCAACGACCCTCTGAGACAACATAACCCTTTTATTGTGTCCATTCTATGAGGAAGAGACTGAGACTCAGAGTAACTTGGCCAACACCACAGACCTAGTGAGTGGTGCAATCAGAATTCCAGCCCATGTCTGCATGACTCTAAGCTAACCAATGCCCTATGCCACTTAGTTCTTGTCTACAGTCATAATTTGGATTGAATGGATAACCATATCCCTAAAACTCTACCCTGCAGTGATAGGAGTACAATGAGCCATGTACAAGATGGACGGACTTCTAGTCTTGTCTCTGCCACTCGTGAGATTTACACAATAAGGGAATAAAACACCTCACAAGGTCCCCCTAAGGTTAGCAACAGTTCCGACAAAACATGACCCCTAATCAAGGAATGACCATTTGGAGCTGATATGTGTCACTGAAATGGTTAAACCTTGTTCTTCTTATGATTTACATCTGTGGAATCTGAAATCATGATTTTGCAAGATGGCGGTGTTCTCCAAGATGAATGGAGGTGTTTCAGAAGGAAGTTAAACAACAACCATCTCAACCTCTTTTATGAGTGGGATGTAATTTTCATAACCTGAAGATTTCCATAAACCCTGATGGCTGATTTATCAAAAAATTATGCATTTCATTATTTTATGGTAGATACCAGCATATCGATATTTTATAGTCTTCTCCCAAAGAATACAGTGGTTTTCAGGCATTCTGGACCCTGAGCATGGGCTAACCCACTGGTTCTCAAAGTGTGGTCCCTAGACCAGCAGCATCAGCTTCACCTGGAGCCTTATTACAAATGCAGATTCTCAGGCCTTCTGGGGTGAGACTTGGCAGTCTGTTTCAGCAAGGCTTGCAGGTTGTACTGATGTACACTCAAGTTTGAGAACTGCTGTGGGAGGGAATAATCTCAGAATTTGAAGCAATTGCTGTCTGAACAAGAGAAACTAACCCTCTAAAGTTTGTTGCCAGAACTTAAAACTTCACCTCCATGTTGCCTTTCCCGTGCCTAACCCAAGTCCTTCAGCCCTGGGAAACCCAACATAGCCAGGCAGGTGTGTAGCTCATCTGCCCAGCTAGACGGGAAGCATTTAATATATTGACTTAATAAATATTTGTTATCTTGAAGTATTTGCTACAGAAAGCAGGATCTAGGCAAAACCTTTTTCTCTACTCTGTTCTTAGCTCAGTTATGATGCATTGTTAGTATAGTAAGAACTAATCAAATAACTGCTGAAGGTAGACCCAGAAAAGTTATGTTCCTCTCTTAAGCTTATGTTCCTCATCTTAAAAAAAAAGAAACAATAAACAGGATTGTATCAGTCTCCAGGGCCTCAGGTCTCTTTCAACTCCAGACAGCCTATAGGCCTCTATTTGGAGGTGTTCTTACCCAGAGACTGGCTGGGCTCCTGAAATTCTCTTCATATTAGGGAAAAGATGAAGATTAAAGAAAGATTTAAAATGTGGATGGAATATGGATATGGTTCCCAAAGTTAACTGCACAGTTACTGATGCTTTCTCTTCTCTCTTCCTCCTTCTTCCTTCTCTTCTGCTCCTTCTTCCCCTCCCGCCCCCCCGCCTTGCAGATGCCTCATCAGCGACTGGCCATCTCCTGGGTCTCCCTGGTTTTGCTCGCATCGCCCCTTGTGGCCATCTGGGAACTGGAGAAGGACGGTAATGAGTCTCCCCTTATTCTCTGTGAATGCCCCAGGTTCCAAGTAAGAGCTCTTAGCCCCTGCTGAGAAACCAGAGAGAAATGGGCGATGCCCTGAGTCATCCTCATGATAGCCATCAAGGCCTTGTTTCTCTTTTTCACTTTCAGCACACGTATATTGTTGGGTTTTTCAAATGGATGCCCAAGAAGTCATAAGTTAAAGATAAAAAGATTCCAGGTGATGTTCAGAAATGATCTTTCAACAGTCGAGAGAGTACAATACTAAAATGGGTGACTGAAAGAAACTTGAGGCTATTCCTTCATTCTTAAGAATTTCAGAAAGACAACAATAGAGCCACTACATCCTCACACCCTTACGGGGCCTCAGAGTTGTAAAGGCCTCAGAGTTGTAAAGACAAAGGCCTGAGCCAGATGACTAGGCCAGATCCCCTCCAGCCCTGGGATTTTTAGTCCAGTCCTGGGATTTTTAGTGTATTCAGGAACAAAGGATCTTGGATATTTAACCCTTTAGTTACTTCGGATTTGGGATCCCACAGAAATTCCAGGGAGTCAATGCAAGAAACACCAAGAGGGGTTGTTACTCAGGGAACAAGGGATGGACTGAAGCTCAGGACTTGGTCCTAATGCTCCTCATCCGCTTTCCTCTTGCAGCTGTCTCCTTGCTCTTGGGCCAAGGTCTCATAGAGCTTCTGAGTCGTGGTTGTGACAGGAAAATAACTGAGCTATTTGGTCCCCTGAGGGACAAAGAAAAACTACAGAAAGCCAAAAGATCCCTGTGGATTTATGTCAGCACAGCTAATCACGTCCAAAGAGTTGGGCTCCGAGCACTTTCTACCTCTTATCTCTGTCACCCAGGCAACAGTTACAAATCCCACTGATGTAAAGTGAGAACTTTACATTTCACAGTGCTTTACACGTGGGTGCCAATAACAACAGCCACCAATTACAGGGCTTTAAAGGGTGCTGTGTTAAACACTTATATTAATTAGCTTATATAATACACACTTCACCTTCTTAAGAAAGTTCTCATATTTTTCTCATTTTAAGGAGAATGACATCAAAGCTTAAAGTAGTTGAATCCTCCTCATGTACACATGAGGCCACAGGCTATCATAAGGCCCACAGCTGAGTCTAATCCAGACCTATGTCACTCCAAAATCTAGGCCCTTCACCTCTGTGACTGCCAGACTTGAGCAGGTGTCAAAAATCACCTAGAGGTCTTAGAACAGAGCTCACTGGACCCATTCCAAAGTTCCTTATTCACCAATGAAAAATATGCATTTCTAACAAGTCCCTGGTGTTGCTGATGAGGGTGGTTATGGGATCAGGCTTTGAGGACCACTGCCTGAAGCTATTCTACTCCCTTTACAATCGGTGCATTGATAAACCAGTGAATGAACCTTTGATCTGACACATTGTCTAGAATATGATACTGAGCGATTCCTGGAGTGGGGTTTCCAGGCTAGCCTTGGATATCCACCACAAAGCACAGAGACAGAAGGTCTTAGGTATAGCTCTTGTTATACTTCAAGCTTACAGACCCTCGTCCGTAAAATAAGAAGACTATGATCTACTGGACTGCTTCATACGAGTATAAGATAGCTTTAAATAAAACTGAATTAATGGGAATCTCTATTGGTGAGTTGCACACAGAAGCTAGAAGGAACTAAATCTGTAAGTCCCTATGGAAATTTTTCAGAGTTTTTCTGTGCAGTTGGCTGACTCTTTGGTCTGTGAATAACAATAATAAATAACACAGAGCATACCATATGGCAGACACTGTGCTGAGCTTTCCCTGCTCTTTTTCATTTAATCCTCATACCCAAACGCACCACATAGTACAATAGTTACTATCATTTTGCAGATGAGGAAACTGAGGCTCATGGCAGTGAAATAAATTTTACCGTAAGTCCCCTAGCCAGTTACAGGAGATAGGATTCAGGCCTCATCAGTCTTTCTCCACACTCTGTGCTTTAAACCACTTTGTTACTCAGTTAAATATGGTGCCTGATTCCCTGTGAAACTGAAGCTGTGCTGGAAGTTGATCTCCCCAGACCTTTGACAGAGAAGATCGTACTGTCTGCTTTTTCTGTGCATCAAGGTCCTCCCTACGTGCCTGCTAATCCAAGGTTAATTATTAAAAGCAACCTCCCACTTAATGAGTCGAAGGCAGCTATAAAAGTCTTTTCTTCTCTTTTCCACGGCCTTGAGCCCAAGTGGGGCTCCATGCCCTATAATCACCTCAGCAAATATTTGCCAACACTGGTGAGGAAGGTTTTGTTCAGGCAGTGGGGAGTAAAGCACAGTGCTGGAGTTCATGGGGCTCACAGTTCGGTTCTCTGTTCCTGGTGCTCTTCAGTGTACGTTGTAGAGCTGGACTGGTACCCTGATGCCCCTGGAGAAACAGTGGTCCTCACCTGTGACACTCCTGAGGAAGACGGCATCACCTGGACCTCAGAGCAGAGCAGTGAGGTCTTAGGCTCTGGCAAAATGCTGACCATTCAAGTCAAAGAGTTTGGAGACGCTGGCCAATACAGCTGCCACAGAGGAGGCGAGGTCCTGAGCCACTCCCTCCTGCTGCTCCACAAAAAGGAAGATGGGATGTGGTCCACTGATATTCTAAAAGACCAGAAAGGTAATCCTGTTCCCTTGGAGAGCATCCATTTCTCTTTCCCCTCATAAGGGATCCAATTTTTTTTTTTAATTGAAAAGGCAAGACATGGTTAGGGTAGTTAATGAAAGAATAGTAAATCACTTTATAAAATCACCCAGAATCTCCACTTTGCTTTCCTGGAACTTTTGAGCTATGGGCCATCAAAACCTCAGACTGAAGGAACTTTATGATCAGTCTGAACTCTTGTCCTGGCATTTTCTTTAAGCAACGGTGATGTTGGGTGTCTAACAGAAGTTAACCAATGTATATAAGGCATAACTCCACACAGGAGTGATGACCTTCAAGACGGTACTCTGTCAAATGTGTTAGGCATGGACAGTAGCACAGTCTGCAGAACCACCATCCTATCAGGACACTCCCAGTCCTTGCTGAACTACCTGCTAGGGAGCAGCAACATTTTCCAAAGATACAAATAGAAAAGTATCACCCCCGTGCCAATAGGTGCTCTGTGATTAATCATAGTCAAAATCTTCCTGGAAGAAAATGCACAAATGTTGGGTTTCTATTCTTTTCAAATCCAGAACCCAAAAATAAAACCTTTCTAAAATGCGAGGCAACAAATTATTCTGGACATTTCACCTGCTGGTGGCTGACGGCAGTCAGTACTGATGTGAAATTCAGTGTCAAGAGCAGCAACGGGTAAGTGAAACCACTCTGATTCCTCAACATTTTTCTAGAACTGTTTAAGAAAATAAGGGCAAGGTATCAGTGACCTATCAGTTAATGATAAGGAGAAGAAGAAAGTCAATTCCATGTTTTTATTACTTCCCTTTCTTTCTAAAGTTGGGATAAGAACATGGAGATTTAAGCCAATCTTCTGAACAAATGCAAGTATTAGGACAGAGTATTACTGGGGACTGAGAATCGTCTCTGCTGTGTTCAAACGCACTCATCAAAATTGCCTGGCACTGTTTCATTAAGGCTGATTACACCATGGAGAGAAATAAATAGGAGACACCAGCTACAAATGACTTGCCAAAATTGTACCTTGAGTCAAAAATAGAAACACATGATCTAGGACTTAGATCTCAGAAGCCCTGAAGCAAATTCCAGAGCTCTCTGAGGCCTCTCAAAATTTTCCCAACACCACTTCAACTCCTTTCTCTTCTGTTCTGAAGCTCAGTGTCCAACACACTTGGATTTCCATGGGTATGAGCTTATGTGTTGGTCTCTCTGTGGCTGACTTTAATCACCAGCTGAGTTCCTTCCTGAGCAGGGCAGCATAGTGGACCAAGCCACAGGTGATCACCTTGGCTTGCCGCCATTTAAATAAGTCAGTTAAGCAGTGAGGCCTCACTTTCCTATCTTTCAAATGGCAATGCTTATTAGAGAAGTGCTTGAGCATATGCGCAAGGACACAGGCGCATGGGGAAGGGCACTGTGACATCCTGGGTAAGGAGCAAAGGAACGATTAAATAAAGCACTAATGGGCATTCATTAAAAGAATAACCCACCCTATGTGTGGTTCTATGGAGAAGTCCCCATAATATGTTCAGAGAGGGAAAGATAGTTACAAAATCATATCTATATAATTTGATCTTGTTTTATTAAAAATTCTATATTGGTATGTCTATAGCCACATTACCTTAGCGTCCAATCCCCTCTGATCTCAGAAGCTAAGCAGGGTCAGCCCGGTTAGTCCTTGGATGGAAGACCACCTGGGAACACCAGGTGCTGTAGGCTTGGGAGATGGACCGGGCAACCCACTCCCAAAAATCAATCTGCCACTGAAAACCCTATGAACAGCAGAGAAGCACTGACATAGTCACAGGCATGGCAGTGTCAGGGAGTGTTTCATTCTATTGTACATAGAGTCACTATGAGTCAGACTGACCGGACGGTACCTAACAACAACAACAACATATTGGCATAAAGATATATATGTGCATGTAGAGATGTGAGTAATATGATCATCTCAAATATTCATTGAAAAAAGGTCTAGAAAGTTAGGCACAATGGCACACACCTGTAGTCCCAGCAACTCAGGAGGCAGAGGTAGGAGGATAGAAAGTTCAACCAGAGGCAACCAGTGCAACTTAGCAAGATGCTGTTTGAAGACAAAAAATTTTTAGAAAGGGACTGGGGGTGTAGTCAGTGGCAGAGCACTTGCCAATTTTATACAAGGCCCTAGGTTCAACCCCTTCCCAGTACTACAAAAATAAGAAGAAGAAGAAGAAGAAGGAAGGAAGGAAGGAAGGAAGGAAGGAAGGAAGGAAGGAAGAAAGAAAAAGAAAAGGAAGGAAAATTTCTGGAAAAAAGCTGTGGCTAGTATTTGTATCTAGTGAATGAGGCTAGAGTTGAAAGGGAGTTGGCAGAGGCACATGTATTTCCTTAATACACATTTTTATCATTTTAATTTTTTATAATTAGCATGTATTGATTGTGTGATTAAAATAGGAAAAATCATTTAAATTTTCAATTAGGGGATTTAAGTAAGTACCCTGGGTTTATAATTTTCCAGATTCATTTAGGCCAGAGGTGTGAGTGCAGGTTTCTCTCTCCTGAAGCTAAGCTTATTCTCCAGGGGAAGGCTGTTTGTTCGCCCCTGGGGAGACAACTGCATCCTCAGACAGACCCTTGAGGGCTTCCTTACCTGCCTCATGTGCTGCAATCACCAGGAACTTGCCAGCTAATGTGTGACCGAGGATTATTTCTGTGTTTGGCTCAGCTCCTCTGACCCCCGGAGAGTGACGTGTGGAGCAGTGGCACTTTCTACGGAGAGGGTCCGAGTGGACCACAGGGAGCACAAGAAGTACTGGGTGGAGTGCCAGGAGGACAGCGCCTGCCCTGCCGCCGAGGAGAGGCTGCCCATCGAGCTGGTGGTGGGGGCCGTGCACAAGCTCAAGTATGAGAACTACACCAGCAGCTTCTTCATCAGGGACATCAGTGAGTGTGTGCTTCGTGAGAAAAGATGCCACAGGCCACATGGTCATGGGGCCCTGTACGGGGCAATGGGTTTCCATGGGTCTCTTTTATTCTGCATCCAAAAAAGAGCTGTGCGGATACTGTTATCTGCATTTTAAAGAGGAGGAAACTGAGCCTTCAGAAGGTTTAGCACCTTTCCCCAGACCTTGGATCTCCCAGCTGGCAATTCAGGTGCATGTCTGCCCCACAGGGAAGCAGGCTCTTTGCTGCACTTCTGTCCTGTCACCCAGAAGGATGGCGGATGACTCCATGAGCTCCTGCAGCATAATATTTATATTCAGGACCCGCGCCTGCCTACTAATTGCACTGATTCCCAATCAGTCTTTCTTGAGCATCCGAAGATACACATACATATACATATATCTTCAAACTCCTTCAGAGTGAACATATATGTCTTAATTGGCAGATAGAAATTTCACCATTAATCATTTCCTTTGCCATTATTCCATTTTCCTTTCTTCATTGAACAGGCATCATGACAAAGTGTGATAGCATCACAGAACTTGCCCTAGAAACTGGAGAGTTGGTACTTGGTGGGGGGTGGGTAGGCAGAGGGCAGGCAGGCAAGCCCTCTCTGAGAAGATGATGTTTGGATGAGACCCAAAGGAAAGATAGCAGCTGTATTAACAACAGAGAAGAGAACATTTGTGAAGAACTGCTTAGGAACAGTGGTTTTTATGTGGGACTGCATGTGGCCTCCAGGTCCAAGCACCTTCCATTGAAGGTCTCCTTCTATCCAGCAGAAAATACCCTACTGAGGACCAAGACATTCACAGATGGGTCCTTCAGGAACAGTCCAGTGCAGGCACATAATGGGTGTTCAGTAATTATTTACCCAATAAGTGAATGAAAGAGTTGGAGGCATTGCCTCTAACTGCCACAAGTCAGCACCAGAAGCTACACAAAGACCAAAAAAAGCACTAACTGGAAAATCTCTCATGTTATCTATAGGGAATGGCTAAGCTCAGCTATGCATTTAGTACAAAGTGAGGATCAAGTACAGAGAGGGGGTGCTTATGGGAGTCTTCCTGTTGTTGAGAACTTCCGTCTGAGCACTAAGCACGTGATTGCACCACCAGAGCCCATATGATTGGACAGAGATGAGAAGGGTTTTGAACTTCTCTCAGGTACCACCATAAAGGATATTGTCCCTGATTGTGATATCCCACACCACCAGAGAGAGCACTGGCAGCAGAGGTGCCTCACAGGTGCTGACCAGGGGTTAGAAGAAGTTAAGGAAGTTAAGAAGTTAAGTCGTCCTATGGACTCAGAGCTCATCAAATGTGCAGTCGAAATCAGAAACCCAAGGCCACCTAACTACAAAGTCCTGTTAGGACAATCAAGGTGTTTGTCTTCTTCCATTAGTCAAACCTGACCCTCCCAAGAATCTGAAGCTGAAGTCACTGAAGAGCCAGCAGGTGGAGGTCAGCTGGGAGTACCCCGACACCTGGAGCACCCCACATTCCTACTTCTCCCTGACGTTCTCTGTCCAGGTCCAGGGCAAGAACAAGAGAGAAAAGGTGAGATGGTATCCAGGTGCAGTATATTCAGTGGTCAGGGTTATGTAAGCCCACATCAGGGAGAAGATGAATGGTGATAATAACAACTACATTTTTGAAGCACTTTCTATAGGCCCTGAACTCTGCTAAGAGCTTTCCATGTACATCTTATCTCACCCACACAGTAAACCCTGGGAGAGTAGTCAGTATTACTATCACCATTTCACAAGTGGAGAGATTGAAGCTCAGAGAGCTTGGGACTTGCCCAAGGTCACTGAGCTAGGAAGTGACAAAACCAGGACACAGACTCAGTCTTCTGGACACAAAGCCCAGGAGTCTAACCTCCAAACTGCCTTGCACTAAAATTGGCCCTGTGTAGGAGACCCAGACTCTATGACCCTAAAATAATTGTTTCAACTGAGTGAATATAACGAATGATAAAACAGACTGCTATGCCTCATCCAATATGAGTAACTCCTGGCTGTTCTAGATGTCATGAAATTATTTCCCTAAGCAAGATGGCTGCATTTATATCAACTAACACGATGGCTTTCCAACTTTCTTCCCTTTGCATCATAATCCTTTTTTGCCTCTCACAAGGTCCCAGAGACACTTTATAGACCCTAGCCTCTGTAGACCTTGCTGTTAAAATCACTGGACAGGACAGGCACTGTGGTGCATGCCTGTAATCCCAGTGATTCTGAAGGCTGAAACAAGAGGATCACAAGTTTGAGGTCAGAGGCAGCCTGTGCAACTTAGTGAGACCCTGTCTCTAAATAAAAACTAAAAATGGGGCTGGGGTGCAGCTCAGTGATACAGCACTTGCCTACTATGTGCAAGGTCCTGGGTTCAACCCCCAGTACTCCCCCTCAAAAAAATCACTGGACAAAGCCTTTATTTCAGTGTAGCAATTGGCATGTGATAGATCAATGATTCAATCACTCCCTAAAAAATGAGGATGGGTGGGAAGTGAGACTATTTTGAAATAGGTTTTACCTTAACATTACTTATAATGTTGGTAAGTACCTTCCTTATTTAATAAGGAAATCCCCTGGGAACACCAGGTGCTGTAGGCTTAAGAGAAGGACCCAGCAACCCACTCCCAAAAACAATCAGCCATTGAAAACCCTATGAATAGCAGAGAATCACTGACAATACTGTTTCACCTGTTGTACATAGGTTCTCTGAGTCCGACACCGACTCAACAGCACCTAACACCTAACAACACACCTAACAACAACAATAACTGCTATTCATAGGGTTTTCAATGGCTGATTGTTTTGGGAATGGGCTACCGGGTCATTCTCCCGAGACTACATCACCCAATATTCCCAGGCGGTCTCCCATCCCAGGAGTAACCAGGCCAACCCTGCTTAGCTTCTGAGATCTCACAAGGTGGACACCGGGGTGGTAGGGCTGTAGACTCTCAGGGTTTATGAGGTAGAAAACCCACATCTGTATTTAGAGCTCCTGCCAGTAGGTGGTGCAAGTGCTCCTCAGACCCCTGTGAGCTGTGAGGGCAGTGCCCTAAGAAGGCCAGTCCTCGTCCTTGTTCTGGCCTGGCTGGCCCTGTGACTGCCTTGCCAATGGCTGGAAGTACAGAGTTTCCACTTCTCTGCAGAAAGAAAGACTCTTCACAGACAAGACTTTTGCCACTGTCCCTTGCCACAAGGATGCCAAGGTCCGCGTGCAAGCTCGGGATCGCTACTATAGCTCACTTTGGAGTGAATGGGCATCCGTGTCCTGCACTTAGGTGAGTAGCCTGTAAAGGCCAGGCCAGGCCTGCCTACTCAGTGCTCCCAGTGGAGGGTTTGGGGTGCCCAGCAGAGGGACACCAGAGTCAGAAACATACATTTGTTCGTTAGCAGATATTGATTTGATGCCCATGCCAGGCAGGCACTGTGCCTGGCCCAGGGATCCTGCAAGAAAGAAAGCAGGCCAGAGTGCTGCCCTCCTGGAGGGGGAGGCAAGGAGAGAGGGGAACCAGGAGCAGAGCAGGACTCAGACGCTTCCCAGAGTTGCAGCCTTGTCCTGGAGTCCTCTGGGAGTCAGCGAAGTTTCTTAAGCAGTCAGATATTATTTTAAGAAAAATTCTCAGGAGAGCCTCTAGCAAGCATGTACCAGCCAAGCTCTAGGCCACATGTGGAAGGGCATGGGCATCCCCAACTGAATTCCCAAGACTCAGTGGCCCAGGATTCTGTGTGGTGAGGTATAAGAAGGGTTTGCTATCATACTGCTAATCTGCATGAACTTTCCACACTCTTACAGGTTCCAATCCTGGGCAGGAACTTGGGAGGAAAAACAGAAGATGTTAGGCAAAAAAAGATGAAGAAGGAGAAGGAGAAGGAGAAGGAAAAGAAGAAGAAGAACAAGAAGAAGAAGAAGGAGGGGGGGGGAGGAAGAGCGTTAAAGACATGATGGAAGAGACCCAAAAGGGCATTTTCTACTTGATTTGCTTTTTAAGATATTTTTAGGAGCACCGTGAGATCTTTGCTTTATTTTTATATCTAGATGTTAAACGCCCACTAACACAATGAGCTAATTATTTATAGATTTTCTAGCACTCTAGTTGCCACTGAGCTTATGCTATTTAAATATTTAAGTAATTTATGTATTTATTAATTTATTACTGTTATTTAACATTTACATGCCAGGATGTATTGAATGTTTCAGGCTCTCATGACCTGTCCTATAGGAATCAAACCCTATTATGCAAAATGTGAATTTAAGTATTATTTGTATTGACAACTTTTCAACCAAGGCTGCAGGTGCATTGATTTTAGGACAGACAGTAAGGACACAATGTTCCGATGCCAGTACTATTATATATTTGTGATGGATGGGAACTTAAGAGATATTTACACAGAGACACAAAGACACAGAACTGTGGAAGAGACCGTGAAGAATTTGATGCCACTTCCATTATCCATGAAGACTTCCTGGAACTGGTATTGATAAGCAGCTCAGGGGCACTTGTACTTCCAGTCAAGTTTAAAAGGGATTTTAAAAATAATAGAAATTGAATTTCAGCTTCAGCCTCCCTGGTAGTTCCCATCTCTACCTCTCTGTAAGACACAAAGACATCTTAGATAAAAAGCTCTTAAGATGCAGGAGGCAGGACAAGTGTAGTTATGGCTAAGGACATAAACTTGTCAGCATTGCAGGTGGCTTCTTAACAACCACATGTAAAAGCAGACAGATGCAGGGAGAACAATCAGAATCACTTCCTCATCAGCACAAGTGAATCTGACCTGTGGATATGACAGAGGTATCTGTCACTCTGTGAGATGCCACTTTTAAGTAATGAACACGCTTTCTATAAAGTGATTGCTTTTGTTTTATGTTTATTTATTTATTTATTTATTTTTATATTCTGGGGCAAAACCAATAAAAACTCTTCTTTGCAGTCGTGTCTTAAGCTTTCTCAGCTGACTCAGGTGTTCTGTTTCCAAGTCTGCTAGGGTGCATTTTCTCCCCTACCATTTAAGAATTGACCCTCCCTGAAGCAATTTCATTTCTAATTTTGCAGAACTGCTCTTTCCCTTTATAGCATTTCCAATGTCAGTGCCTTGCTGAGCCCAGGGAATGTCCCTGCAGGCTGACCAGCAGGGACTCTCCAAGGGCACCGAACTGCATTATGCCCTCTTTAGGGGGTAGATGTTCTTGCTTCTTCCATCTTTTATCCTGAAATCAATTCCATGGTTTTCCCAAATCATGAAATAATGCTCTAACCTGGTGGAGACGTAGGATACCATTGCCTCAGTCTAGCTCCACTATTTGTCCAGGATGCTCCATGTGTCTAGATGTGTGCTAGCACATGGGACTGGGGAGTTCCAATCAGCCTCATGTCATCTCCCTGAGACAGTGCCCATTCCCCTCACTTCTTGTAAAACAAGGCTAAAAAGTTAACTTCAATATCCTAAGTGCCGAAACAGTCAGTATATATGATGCCCTGGGGTGAAAATGGAAAGTTCTCTATGACCTGGAGTCATCCAGGAAGACTCAGTAGAGCAGAGGGAATGCCAACTTTAAAGCCTGTCAATTTCCCTTTGGCCACTCCTGTAAAAAAAGCAAGTGATGGTATCTGAGCATATGAGGACCAGTTCCCTACCCTGAAGATAAAACTGCTCCTCTGGGCTTCACTGCAATGGCAAGGTGATTGTAATAGCATTGCTTGCTTGCATTCCTTGTTTTAAGTGTTGCCTGGAGCCATTATCACACTCTGCTAGGGACCTGGAGGAATGATGGGCGTTTTCTGTCACCATACTGCATATCATCCTGTTATAAGCCCATATTTAACTGTACATGGAGGCCTAATAACAATTATTTGTCCTCATACAGAGTCTTTCATCTAGAGATACCAAAGCATCTAATGGATATCTAATGGAAAATGCTAACAAGGAAAAGTCACATTTTATAAGCACAGAGACCCAGGGATATTTCCTAAAACTTCCAGCTAGCCTTGGGCAGAGCTCAGATGTTCTGACTCCCACCAGGCCCAGTGCTTTCCTGACGCATCCTCTTCGCTCTGATTCATTTCAGTGCATGCAATGGATGGAAAGTTCCTCTCTTTTAAAGATATTCTCCATGACAGAAACTTTTCTTGTAAATTGAGCCAATTCAAAATGTACCAAATGTCTAAACAAAAGATGTCAGAAACAGGAATCAAAAGACAAGGCATTAAGCCTGGCCAGATCTGCTATGTGACCATGACCTTGAGCAGGCCACTGGACAATCTGCTGGTCATCCACTCAATACTCAGTCCCAGATTCCTTCTCTCCTGATGCCCCTCTTCAGCTCTAAAGGTTGGGAAGCTAAGCGATCACTTTTCTAGCCACCCTTGCTGCTGAGCAAAGCCAAAGAGATCCCACTCGGGCCCAAGAGATGTAAGAGAATTCCACTGGAGAACTACTGAGAAGCTTTGGTTTTCCTGCCAAAAGATACAGCCATGAGCATCATTGCTTCCATCCTTCTTCCTCTCTTGAACAGATAAAATTGAGAAGCTTCAGAGAATGCCTTACACCCAAGATAAAAGCCATCATGCAAAAACTGCCCAGACAGATTTTGGACCCTAACGGCATTGCCAAGCACCTGAACCAACCCCTGTAATTGCTTACCCCAGATTTTTTATTGTGTGATATCTACTCTGTTTTCTTTTGTATAACAACAAAATACTCCAAACCAGATAATTTATAAAGACTAAAGATTTATTTACCTCACAGTTCTGGAAGCCAGGAAGTCCAAGAGCAGGGAGCCAGTGTCTGGTGAGAGCTCTTTTGCTGCATGATGACACAGAAGAGAGACTCACAGGTGTGCCAGCTTGAGTGTCTCTTCCTCTTCTAATAAACCTACTAATGCTACCCCGGGGGGCCACACTCTCATGACCTCATTGAATTCTACTCACCTCCCAAATGGGAGATGCCCACCTCCAAATACCATTAACATAGGAATGTGGAGATTAAGTTGTGAACACATGAACTTTTGAGGGACACAACCAAACCAAAGCATGAGAGAAAGATCCACTCATACTTGTTTCTTTTCTATTGTGATGAAATACATAGAACATAAAAATTACGATGGTAATCACTTTTAGGTACACTGTTCAGAGGCATTGCTATATCCACAGTGTTGTGCCCCATCACCATGGTCAATCTCCAGAACCATTTCATCTCCACAAACTGGAATTCTGTGCCCAGTAAACAATAATGCCCCCCATACTTGTTTTTTAAAAAGAGAATGAAGGCCAGGTGCAATGGCACAGTGGTATACACCTGTAATCATAGTGACTCAGGAGGCAGAGGCAGGAGAATCACAGGTTTGAGGCCAGAGGCAGTCTGCATAACTTAGTAAGACCCTGTTTCAAGATAACAAATTAAAAATGGGCTGAGAGTGCAACCTAGTGGTAGAGCACTTGCAAAGTGTGAGCAAGGGCCTGAGTTCAACCTCCCAGTACCATAAATAAATAAATAAATAATAAAATGCATACACAAAAAATGAAGTAAAGACATGCTCCTGAGCATCCAGACCCCAACTAAGAAAGGCTGCTGGCCAGAAAAAAAACTCAGAGCAACACAGTAAGTAGCCTGAGGTTTAGTGTCAGAAAACCTGTTCTGCCCCTTGCTGGCACAGCCTGGTGAAGATGGAGTGCTCTGTTGACGGTGATGCAGGTGGGTTCTGTAAGATGCTGCCTTCTTTACCTCTGTGCTCTACAGGGCAAATGACAGCATTCATGAGCTGGCTGCCCTCCAAGATCCACAAGAATCAAACCATTAAGGGCCTGTTCCTCCCCTTCTGTGCTCAGTAAGAAAGTGGAGGCTAAGGGCAAATGCAGTCCTAGAAACTGTCTCCCATGAAGGAGAAACTCTCACCCCCATAACACAGATGAGAAACTTCAGCCAGAGCCATCTGCCAAGGGAAGCTGACCATCAGCAGCACTCAGCAACGGGGGAATGAGGGTGCGGGGGAGGAAGGGATGTCTGCTGCTCCTTCGCCCATGTGCCCTGAGTTGCTGCTCTGTCCCTGGAACCTTCTTCAACTTCCTGGGCACAGGGTGAGCCGGCCAGACCCTCACATGGTCCCTGGGGCCAAATGCTTAAAACTCTAAGCACCAGAAGCCACTTCTTAAGGGTTAAGAGCATTGTGAAATGAGGAGAACAGTTTAATATGATTGGCATGGTGTCAACAGTGGCTAGGCCCACGGAGGAGCAACTTGACTTTGAACAGGCTATGTAACATTTCCAAGGCTCAATTTTCTCATCCTTAAAATGGGTAATCATAGTATCTACCATAAAGAGGGGTTGTGAGGGTTAAAGGAGATGATGCTCAGCAAGGGCTGCGGGAAAAGAAAACTGCGCACCCTTCCCCTAATCCTGTGGATCACAGCTGACAGCCCTAGAGCTAAGACAGGTTAACAAGAGAAAAGCATGGCATTTTTTGTGGTATTAAAGTTTTTGACAAGGAAGGCTTCAGGAATGAAGACCCAAAGATCTAGAGAAAACTGTCTGATTTTATGCTTAGGTTCAACAAAGAGTGGATAGCCACGTACATACAAGGTTGGACCAAAGGGTATAACTTGATGGTGACAGACTGCACATGCAGGGCAGCGGAGGCAGGGAAGGGGGGTTGGGGACAAGACCCAGCAAGGCCTGTGTCATGGCTTGAATCTAGAACGTCCCCAAGAGGTCATGCGTTTGGACACTTGGTCCTTAGCTGGTGACTTGGTCCTGGGAGGCTGTGGAACTTCAGGAGTTGGGATTGGCTTCGTGGAAGCAGGTCATGGAGGGGGCAGTCTTTGGAGGTTTGAGGGCCCCCCCAGTTCCCATAGCTCTCTCAGCTCCTGATCACCTACATGTGAGGTTCTGTGCCAAGGCCTGGGCCACTCTGAATCTGCGGACTGAACTCCGGGAAGTGAAAGCCCCTCTAAGACACCCCTTCCCTATGTCTGCTACTGTCAGCCTCTCTGCCCTGGTGACTCCTGAGGCAGCTCCGGAAGCCTGTGTGTAGCTCTGTGAGGTGCTTTCCTTCCCAGGAGGGGCAGGGCCTGCCAAGGAGAAGGTAGAGGAGGAGGAGTGAGTTCTGCAGGTTTTACGGCTTGTTGCTGGGAGAGAGCCTGTACTTTCTATAGCCTGCCTGGGGGAAGAGCAATTCTGGTGTTTATGACTCATGGTGCAGGGAGAGGGACAGGAGAAAGGAGGGCAGGGGAAGGTCAGAAGGGGACTTTGCTTCTGAGGCTTTTCCAATGTCGTTCAGCTTAAAACATTCCATACCCCTGCCGTGTGCCTCCCTGGCATCCAGTTCCATCTGATCTCTGCCTGGATAGTCTGTGGGTGGGAGACCACCAGGAAACACTGGGTGCTGTAGGCTTGGGAGAAGGAGCTGGCATCCCACTCCTGAAACAATCAGCAGAGAAGCACTGACATAGTGCCATGTCGGGGAGTGTTTTGTCTGTGGTACACAGGGTCGCTATGAGTCGGACCTGACTAGATGCACCTAACAACAATAACAGCTCAGGATACCAAATAGCCATACTTTGAGTATCATTTTCTGAGCCCTAACAGTGCTTAGTAAAGTTCCTAATACATAATAAGTACTAGATAAAAGCCTATTATTATTATACTTATTATACTACTTGTAGCCAGCCTGTTGATGTTAGGTACTGTGAAGTCCTGTTGGACTCACAGTGACCCTGTGTACAACAGAAGGAAACAATCCCAACACTGTGCCATGACAGGCACTATGTCAGTGCTTCTCTGCTGTTCATAGGGTTATTGATTGTTTTGGGAGTGGGCTGCCAGGTCTTTCTCCCACTTTTGCAGTGCTGGGGATGGAACCCAGGGCCTCAGAAAATACAGAGCTGCACTTTACCAACTAAGCTAAACCCGAGTTTGTAACCTGAAAGAAGCCTAATCCCGGACCCTGTGCTTTTAGCCGAGGTTGGGTATGGAGGGGTAGTTGTAACCAGGCCTTGAGGTCTCTGAGAACTCAGTGAGGGTGGAGGGAATCCTGACTCAGAAAATGAGGAAGGAGGAGGTAGCATAGCAGAATGAGATGTAAAACCTCTTCAGTGTAGAATCCCTTCTTAATAAACAAATTTGCAAAATTTTCCCCGTACGATGATCTCGAGACACGGTAAACCCAGCCCTGCCTTCAGGGATTGTACAATCCAGTGAAAGAGAGGACAAAATGCAGTCAGTATGTCAAGATGTAGCCTGGCTGGGATAAAGGCATTTGCAGCATAAATGTTTATTTTTACAAAGATTTCCAGCTCCTAAGAGGAGCCCTGGCATTTCCTGTCACCTTCTCTGGCTTTAATCAATTTGCAGGAAACTACTAATTCACCTTACCTATAAATCAGACTTTAATCATTCCTTTCTATTTCATCTCAGTTCAGCCCTTCTTCTAGGACAACATTTGTGAGCAAAATGTGTTTGGACAAGAGGGTCATAATACACCAAGGAAATGAATTCCCTCTCTCAGGCTCATAAAATGCAAAAATAATGTCAGCATTCTAGCTGAAGGCCAAGGGACAACGCATGCATACTGAAAACCCTCCTGCAGGAAGCAGGCCACAGGGGCTGATTTATATTTACCTTCACACAGGCCTGGGTTCCTGGGCACTTGAGTTCTGGCAGGCAGCCTGCTCATGTGGTTACAGGCAGCCCTCAACAGGGTGGATGTGGGGGTGATGGGCTGCAGAGCTCCCTGGCTGCTCTTGGAGTATCTTCTCTCCCTTCTGAAGGAGCATAAACCATCTCCCCACTGGCTTTGGCTCAGCCCACCTGGCACCTTCCCTGTTTACTATAAAAGGATCTAACTCAAGCACAGGGGATACCAGGCCAGTGGCCCTGGGTTTGGAGGACAGGGAAGGCAGGGGGCAAATTGTGAGCAAGTCACAGTGTTCAGTGAGCAACCTCCTTCCTGCATCCAACATGTATACAGGTATGACAAAGCAAGCAACACTGGGAGAGGCCCAGGGCTCAAGGGTGTGTATGGTCCTGAAGCAAGAAGACCCTGGTTCAAATCTCTACTCTCCACCTAACTAGCTATGTGCCTTTAGGCAATAGTCTCTTTGTGCTTCCGTTTCCTGGTCTGTAAAACATTCTTAATAGTGCCATCAGCTATCAGAGATGCCATGATAGACAGGATAAGGGTCTCAGCATCCCACATCCAGTAGATGTTAGTTATAGTTGCTGTTTTTTACAGTCAGACCAAAAAGCAATCCTAAATCCACCTCCTCTTTGCTCCCCATGCAGGTGAAAGGGGTGGGCATGTGCACAGACTTCCAGTCCTGACCCAAAGCCATGTTCTCCCACCTACCAGCCCTCGCCCGAGTGCACTGCAGGTGTGTAGCCATGATGGTTCCCCAGATCACAGTGCCAGCAATCCCCTATTTCAGAAAACCATGGCGTAGGATTCTGCTCACTCTCTTGCTCTCTCTCTCTCCTCCACCTCTCTCTGTCTTTTATGTTTGTCATCCTTAAAGGCTAACTACACCAATGGTGTCTCAACAATTTTGAGCCAGAATTCTTTTATGCAAATGGAATCTTAAATGAAGTCCCAACATACACAGGGACTTGGGGGATGGGCAAATGGGCTTCAGCTGTATCTGCACTGTTCAAATTCCTTATAAGCAGAATATGTCAGTATATTTCAAGAATAATTAAAAACTAATTTTTGTGAAGTACCACATGAGAGATGCAAAAGCAGACCGGCCTCAGCTGAAGCCTTCAAACCACATAGCCCCACTCCTGCCTCTCCACTGATGGCCCAGGCACTCCACATTCTGAAGCTCTGGAGAACACGATGAGCAGCTCAGTGTATGGATGAGGAAACTGAAGGCAAGTTTGGTACCTTGCCTGGTCCTCAGAGCCTGATTAATGCCAGAGCTGGAACTTGCTCCTAGGTCCCCTGGCTCTCGTTTTGGCCATTCCTGTTACATTAAGTCATAATTCCCAGAAGATGGGTATAGAAAGGCCAGTCTGTCACCAGAGTGGAACAGCACATTAAAACTTAATGTCTCCCAAAAGTGCTTTAGGACTAATTAGTTTCTCATAGTAGTTGCCCATCTCCTTGGAACATGGTGTCCAGAACCTGAAAAGCATCCACTCCATGGGAGGGAGGAAAAGAACCGGCCTAGAAAAGTCAGGATGGGGGCTGTCAGTGAGCTGCTGCAAGTCCTATGGCAACTTTGTGCTAATTAGAACAAGGTTGTACCTGCTGCAGGCAGACACAGCCCCATGCCAGTGTTCACAGCTTAGTGAGTGGAGAAGAGCCTAGATCAGAGCTTCCATTTACTCCCTCAGTCAGGCATCCTCATGCAGGATACAACTGACCCAGCTGTACATGGCAATCCTACACAGTGAGAGAAATAGGTAGTCTGAGAAAATTAAAGGGAATTAAAGGAGACAGGGCTTTCCTTCATTTGTTTATTTGCACATTCATTTAGTAAACGATACTAGTGTTTATTGTGCTGGGCACTAGGCTAGGAACTAAAGAGACTATATGAACAAGGTGGGCAGGTCAACTGTACTTCAAGATCTTAGCCTAAAGAGGGCTGAAGACAAAGTCATAGACAATAAAAGTGTGATGTAGTAAGTGCTTGCACAAGTGAGGAAGGAAGAACATATGGAGTTATCAATCAGGATACTTTAGGCAGCAAGTAAGAGAGCTTATTAAAATTGCTGATGTGGAAGGAACACGACGGATGATAGAGCATGAGGTCTGGCAGTAAGTTGTGGCAGAATAGGTTAATTCAGAAATTCAATGATGTCATCAAGAAACTTTCTTCTCTCTCAGTCAGCAGATGTTGGCTTTTGTCCCACAAAGTGGCTGCTGCACCTCCAAATCCCGTGACCTCATATCATGTCCTAACTTCAAGGGAAGCTGGGGAAAGTAAATATCTGGTATTTTCACCCTCCCCAGTGGGAGGGCAGGAAGGGAGCAGAGAGTGCCCAGTAGCTACTGCTAGACAACCAATATCGCCAGCCTCTGGAGCACAGAGGAAGGGCACAGAACCCAAATTTGACGGTGGGCTTCTGTGGTAGACAAATAATGGCCCCTCTAAAGTCTATGCCCTCATTCCCAGAATTTATGAATGGGATTATCCTGGATTATCCAGGGAGCACTGATGTGATCAATGAGCCCCTCAAAGTCAATGGGATCCAGCAGAAGGGAATGTCAGGGATGTTTGAAGCATGGGGAGCATGTGACATTCTGACTTGAATATGATAGCAGGCACTTAGCACTATGGAAACAAGGATGTCGGTACTATGAGCACAGGACCTGAATTCTGCCAACCATCTGAATGAGTCTGGAAGCAGATTCATTCCCAGAGCTTCCAGGTAGAAGCACAGCACTGCCTTGTGCAGAGCCCACCTGGGTATCTGACCATCAGAACTGTAAGAATGACCTCAGGTGGATACTGGAAGAAGCAGTTAACTCTGTAGTAATTTGTTGCAGCAGCAATAGAAACTAGCACAAGGCCCCACACTGCATCTTGAAGCATGGAAAGTGAATTCCAAGCAGAGGGGACGACATGAGCACACCTCTAGGACAGAGAAAGACATGTATGTCTGGAGACCAGCAGACATTCCAGAATGTTCCTTCAGCTGAAGCACAGTGTGGAGGAAGGAAAGGGGAAAAAGGAAGCTGGAAAATAAGGGTAGGGAAGGAGGAAAGGAAGAACTAATCAAGTGGGTCCTCTAAGGTCAAGCCTGGACTTCATGATGATGGCAACAAGGAGTAACTGCAGAGTTTTAAGCAGATAAACGGCAGGATCGGATTCCTATTTTTACCAAAAGACTCTAGCTGCTACATGAAGAACAAATTGGGAGGTGGCAAGAAGGGAGGCAAAATGCCCAGGTAAAGAGCACAACAGTGGTCCAGGAGAGAGATGATGGCCATTTGGACTAGGGAAATGCTCATGGGGTTATAGACAAGTGTACCATTTCAAAGGAAAGAATTGACAGTATTTATAGACTGGACATGAGTGCCAAGGGAGAAGAATCAAGAATGAAGCTGATCCATTCATTCAACTCTTGCTTATTAGTACTGTCCACAGCTCATGTTCCAGGGACTGAGCTAGCACCAGACATTGGCTCAGCCAAACCAGATGTTGTCCCGCTTTACAAAGACCTATGAGATGTCTAACTTGACCAGATGGGTCACTGATGGTGACATTCACTGAGAGGTAGGAGCAGGCTCCAGCTGAAGAAGGAGCAAAGATGATGAGCTCCACCTTATATCTATAGGCCGATCAGCAGTGGTATTCACTAACAATTGAATATATGGGCCCAGGGCCTATGAGTGAGATTTGGGCCAGAGAAAGAGGCTGGAGATCCCCAGAATATACAAAAAAACAACCTTGAGTTATTCAGGTGATACCTGTGAGAGAGGAGTTAAGAATTGGGATATGGAGGACTGGGCTCAATCTCGGGGATAGAACACGTGCAAAGTCCTGAGTTCAATTCCCAGCACCAGGAAAATAAAAAGGAATTAGGACATGGGGACTTACCTTAAAAGCTTCCACTTCCTCTCTTTTGCCTCAGGTCACACCCCGAATGAGACTAACTGAAAACTGGGGCTGTCTTCTTCAAGTCATGCTGGCTGAGCTGGTGCCAAAAAGCCCAGGGGTGCTCAATAAAGGTAATTGAATGAAGCCATGACTCAAAAAGGCAAATGAGGGGGACCCAGTGTGCAATTCTCTTGTGGTCTGACTGCTATAAAAGAGGAAATTCTTCTGCCCCCAAAGTCAATCCCTCATGATTTGGCTGCCTAAATTTAATCTCTAATTTTCACTTAAATTAGTAGCTCCCTTTCAAAGTGAGTCTTCTCCCTGAATGATAAGTGCACTTTCTTGGCAGAGCTCACAGGTCTGACATTGTGTTTCCAAAAAGCTGATATTTGATTTCCCAAGGCTGGGGGTGTTTGTAGGGAATTAGCATCCACAGTTGACTATTTTCTATCCTTATATCCCAATATTCAAAATATTGACTATTTTGACTATACATCTGCACTTGACTATTTTCTATCCCTGGAAATTATAACAGAAGTAGGTATAGAGAGAAATTAATCACAACAGCCATTTCAAATCCCATAAGAAGATTTGGGGATTGGAAGCCAGGAAATATAAGCTGTTGTGCAGGGGTTAATAAAAGGCTAATATTAGATTATAGAGGTTTAATCCACTCTGCCATATACTAGCTATGTGATCTCAGGTGAGTTACTTACCCACTCTGTGCATCAATTCTCTGAACTGTAAATTGGGAGCAAGAAGAGCAGCTACTGCAAAAAAAGATGGGGCGAAGATGAAATGAGACAGTGCAAAGGAAGAGCGCAGCGTGGGCCTTGAGTGCAGTAAGTTCTCAACGAATGTGATCAACTGTATTCCATTCCTAGGGCTCCTGACACAAAGGACCACACACAGAGCAGCTCAAGCAGCAGAAGTGTACTTTTGCATGGTCCTGGGAGTGGAGATCTGAGATCAAGCCATCAGCAGGACTGGGTCTTTGGGAGGCTGAGCAGGAGAATCTGTTCCTTGCCTCTCTCCTGGCACATTGCTGGCAAGCTTGACATCTCCTGGCTTCTGTCGGATCATGCTGATGGCCACCATCATCTTCACGTGATGTTCTCCATGTGCCTATCTGCAACCAAATTTCCCCTACTAATGAGGACACCGGTGAGACAGGGGTAGGTGCTCACCCGATCCCAGCAAGACTTTGTCTTAACTAATTACATCTCCAACAGCCCTACTGCCAGCACATTTGAAATTACTGGGTATTCCAGCTTCCAGCATGAATGAATTTTAGCAGGATGCAGCTCAATTCCTCACAGCTAGGCGTTATTACGCTTGACACTATTATGTTCACGTCTGATTACCAAGTAGATGTGTGTATATTTGTTTCCAACTTTTCATTTTGAATTCACTTCAAGACTAGAAAAACATTGCAAAAATAGTTCATTGGGGTTCTGTATTACCATCACCCAGCTTTCCCTAATGTTCACGCAATCATAGTATAGCTATGTAACCCAGAAAACTAGCATTGGTACAACACTATTATCAAACCGATAAGACTGTAAGTCAAGTTTAGCCAACTGTCCCACCAGTGTCTTTTCTGTGCTCTAGGATCCGATCTAGGAGCCAGCACTACATTTGGTTTCCTGACCCTGCAATCACCTCAGATCTATGCCCGGTCCTCAATCTTCCTTATTCGTGCATGGCCTTTACACTTCTGAAGCGTGGTGACAGTGATCTCGTCCTCTGTCTCTCAGTTCAGTTTTGACTGATGTTTCCTCACAATTAAGTTCAGCTCCGCTTTCTTTGTCAAGAATCTCACTCCAATAATCCTGTGGGGACGTGAAGTCAGTCTGTCTGGATAACTGCCCATGGTACAGGGATGTCTTCTGGGGTTCTCCCCTGTGAACATAGTACTTCCCCCTGCAGAATGAACAGGCCTGTGGAGAGACTCCAGGACTGTCACACCCTGGTTGCTGTCATTCTTTCTCCAACTCATTTTGGCATACATGGATGATGCTTGCAATAAACATTTGCCTAGTGGCGATTTCTTTTTTTCCAGTACTAGGGGTTGAACCCAGGGCCTCACACATGTCAGGCAAGTGTTCTTGCACTGAGCTGCACCCTCAGCCTCTTCTTCACTTTTTATTTTGAGACACTGACTCCGTATGTTGCACAGGCTGACTCTGGTGTTGAACCCGTGATCCTCCTGCCTCAACCTTCTGGGTAGCTGGGATTACGTGTGGTACCAGGCTCTAATGGGGGCAGATTTTTCATTTCTATCAGTCTTTCTACCTCTACTAATTTGAACTCTATTTAAAAAAAAATGACTTGTTCTATATTCTTTTTTATAAGCCCCCCTAACTTCAATTATCAGAAGCCATCATGTTGGCTCATCAGGACCCTTGGTATCCGATTCTGGAGTCTGCCCATTTCTGAATTATCTTCCACAAGCCTGCATAAGGGAAAAACACCTCCTTTGTTTTGCATTTAAACCTCATGATTTTAGTTCCCATTAATAGAATCATTGAGGGACCAGTGTGCCAAATGCATTGTAGAGTGAAGAGGATGTTTAAATTATTCAAGAGAATTGCTTTTATACAATTAGTATGTACCCATTTACACATAAAAATTAATGCTAATTAGATACAATTTCCATCTATTCATTAAAACAAATCCCAAAGCATTCCAGAAATCCTTAGTTAGCCTAGTGCTATTCTAGGTACTCAAAACAGAACTGCTTTTCTTAAAAAAGGAAAATCATGACTTGTGTTTTATAAAAACATACATTTGCAGCAGTGATAGCAGCCTCTTGTTCCTCTTGTGCATCTACCCTTCTTATTTCTTTCTCCTAATTGAGCAGGCATTCATTCAACAATCATCCATTAAGAATCTACTGTGTGCCAGCTTCTTCTTTAAATGCTGAGGCCAAAGCAGAAAACAAAATAAACCCAAATCCCTTCCCTCTGGAGTTTCCAGTTTCAGCCTATGAGAAGAACCACAAATAAAAGAATAAATCCTGTCTCAGGTAGCTGTTTTGCAGAAACTAAGCAGAGTCAGGAGACAGAGAACCTCAGCGGAAGGAAGGCTGTAATTTCCAGTGTGAACAAGAAAGACCCCCTCAGGTGAAGCAGAGGAGAGCAGATTTGAGAAGAGAACTGAAAGAAGTGAGGGCAAAGTTCTGTGGCTTTGTGGAAGGAGAGAGATTTCAGGGTTCTGAGGCGGGGCAGCAACTGGGCTAAACTTGCTAGTGGAAGGGTTGTTGCATGCGTCCATTTGTGCTGTGTGCTACATCTTAAGCTGTGGATGTCTCTTGTTCTACCTCTCCTTCCCCATTGGATTGTTTTAAATATGTAGTTTTGAACATATTTCCTCAACTAGAAAGGTACTAAATGTATTTGATTTACTAGAGATACGCAGAGAAAGAGATAACTGTTAATACAATGCAATTGTTATTCATAGAAAAGGTCTACTTTTTCTTTCTTTGTTATTTTCCGCCACACACTCAGATGTGGGCAAGCTGATAAGTAGGGGGATTTCCTGGGGTGTAACACGGAACCATATTATGGTGAAGAATCTGCCACCCACCCACCTAAGCTGATCAATAGATAGGCAACAGCCCCAGGCCACTAAGCACTTGAAATGGGGTATTTGCTGTACAAGTTAAATACACTCTGGGATTTGAAGACAGTATGAAAGAATGTAAAATAGCCCATTTCACACTTCTAGGTTCGTTGCATGTTAAAATCATATTATTTATATGAAGTGAAGGTATTATTAAAATTTATTTCACCTATTTTTAAAATGCTTGCAGCCATAGCCCTGCAGCATCTGATCCCGTCAGGTCTCGGAAGCTAAGCAGGGTCAGGCCTGGTTAGTACTTGGATGGGAGACCGCCTGGAAACACCAGATACTGTAGGCTTGGGAGGACCAGGCAACCCCCTCCCAAAAATCAATCTGCCATTGAAAACCCTATGAATAGCAGAGAAGCACTGACAATAGTGTTTCACCTGATGTACAGAGGGTTGCTATGAGTCGGATACCGACTAGATGGCACCTAACAACAACAACAACAACATTTTAAAAATATAGGTAGCTACAAGAAATTATTAAATTATACATATGGTTTATATTTGTCATTTACCTTCTACTTCTGTTAGCCAGCACTAATATAAACCAAAGTATTAATAATGGTTATATTCTTTTTTTAAAAATTCCTTCTTTTGGCTTCTCTATAATCTTCAACCATGTATTTAAAAATATAAAGATACATCTTGGAGCTATTGTCACTGGAGATAGGGGAGCTACTTAGGACTAGAGGAAGAGAGGTCACCTACTCAAAAAGTCCAGAAAGTGAAAATATTTACCATCTTTCATGATTCTAAAACCAATGTCTGTCTCTTGCCTGCTGTTTATTAAGCTATATTTGACCTCAGGCTGCCTCTGGACCTTTAATCCCTACAAACTCAAGTTAGGAGTATACTTCTATAACAAATAGCTAAGCCCCAAACTTCAGCCAATCACAGGCTACCAACTGATCAGACTATGTCCAAATAAGGCAAACACTCAGCTGTAACCAATCAAGTTCTTTCTCTACCTCACTTCCATTTTCTGTCCGTAACTGCTTCCTGTCCAAGTTGTAGAAGCTTTGCTGGTTCTGAGGACTGCCTGATTAGCAAATTGCTCTTTAGGGTCAATTAACCTCTGTCAAATTTAATTTGTCTAATGTTTGAACACTGCATTTACTCTGTAAGGGACAGGCAGTCTCTCTATAAACTTTGAAGGAAGTGACTATAATCGTGACTCTGGAGTTCGCAAATGCATTGATGTGCCTTAGCCTACAATCCCTGGCACCACAGATCTGATGTGTTGCTGCGCAGGAAACCTAAGATGTGGCTGACTCCTGTTTTCCTGAGTTCATCTCTAGGGTCATTTGTGCTTGATCTAATCCATGTTTCAGATCCTTTTCCACAAACCAGGAGGATCAAGCTCAAGATGGCTGGCCAGGCACGGATCAGCCTGCTTTGTAGGGTAATGTTTTGGAACAAATTGTACAGACTTCATCATGCAAAAATGCTATTGTGTTGAAGAGGTCACAATTCAGAACATGCTTGGCTGATTCAGCAACTGTGTTTTATTACTACTGACTCGGATGAATAGAAAACAACCCCACCTCTTATACTTAGGCAGTCAGCTCTTTTTACCAAAGGAAGAATGTTTAGAGAGAAGGCAAAGCAGCGGGGAGAAATCAAATGGATTTAACTGGATCATCCTATAAAAACTACAAAAGTCTTATTACTTTTCAGAAAAATTAACAGCTTTTAAGTGATTTTACTATTTTTTCTTTATATAAACAAATTTTAAAATTTAAATCTAAGTCATTTTAATTATGTCATTTTAATAATTTAATTCACAAGAAAAATTGTTGTTGTTAGGTGCCATCAAGTCGGTGTCCAGTTCCTAGTGACCCTATGTACAACAGGGGAAACACTATTGTCAGTGCCTCTCTGCTATTCATAGAGTTTTTAATGGCTGATTGGTTTGTTCGTTTGTTTGTTTGTGGGGGGAGTGAGTTGCCAGGTCCTTCTCCCAAGCCTACAGCACCTGGTGTTCCCAGGCAGTCTCCCATCCAAGTACTAACTAGGCCCGACCCTGCTTAGCTTCTGAGATCTGATGGGATCAGACACCATAGTGGTATGGCTGCAGGCAATAAAAAAAATACTCACCATTTAAACACAAAAGGTGAGTATATAAAAATAAGCAAATTTGTGAGTTTGCATTCATCCCAAGAGCCACAAAAAAGGAAAAGTTTTACTTTTAAATAATGAAAAAGTCACTCAAAGTATACAACCAAACCCTCATATTGGCCTTACTCTTTGTACTCTACAAATTGAAGCTATCATTTGCAACTACAATTTGGACCCCAAGCTATAATTTTTCAAACAGCTAAAAGAGAGATACCCCATAAACTCTGCAACTGACTCACGTAAAGTGTGCAATTCAATGAATGTTGGTACAAGCACAGAGTTGTGCATCTGTCACCCTAATCTATTTTACAATATTTTCAACACCCTCAAAAAGAAACCCAGTACCCCTTACCTATCAACGCTCAATGGCAGGATTCCCCCATCCCTTCTACAACCTCTGACAACTACTAATTTACTTTCCATCTCTGTGACTTGGTCTACTCCGGACATTTCACCTAAATTTAAGTATACAGTACTTGTTCTTTGCTATTTCCTTTCACTTAGCGTAATGTTTTCAAGGCTCACTGTGTTGCAGTGGGCATCAGTACTTTACTCCTTTTATTGCTGAAGAGCATCCAGTTGTATTCATATGCCACATTTTACTTATCCATTTCTTAGTTGGTGGCTATCTGGGTTGTCTCCACTTTTTGGCGACTATGCATAGGGAGCTGTTATGAATATTCATGTATCTGAGTATAGTTTTAAGTCGAAGTAATTCTTGTATTAAGGATTAGGATGTATCCCAAAAAAAGCTAGTACAAAGCAAACTTCTGCAAAGCAAATTTTGCCTTATCAGGGATGGCCAATCTCAAATCCTATTTTCCCACAGAAAACATTAGCTAACAGTCTAATTTAGAAATATTAAGAGTTGCCATCTAATATTAAGAGTTGCCATCTAATATTGTTTTATTTTTTAACTGACTCAAGCACACACATTTACTGCATGTCAACTATAGGGGAGGAAAAATAATTTTTCCTTTACCGTTTATAAGTTCTTGGTTGGTACCGATCCCTGTAATAAAAAATGAACTAACAATGGAGAAACAAAGAGGAGTTAGGTAACATGCATGCTTCATGTGTACATGGAAGATACTTAAAATGAGAAATTCTCAAGAGCAAAATCTCTTAGATGTGTGTCTTAGTCTATTTTATGCTACTGTAACTGAATGGCAGGAATGGGCTGCCAGGTCCTTCTCCCAAGCCTGGGAACACTGGGTGCTGTAGGCAGCCCACTCCCAGCATAGATTGGGTAGTTTATAACAAAAGGAAATTTGTCTCAAGGTTGGGCAGGCTGGAAAGTCCAAGACCAAGAGGCTGTATCTGACAAGAATCTTCTTAATATATCATAATCTGGCAGAAGGCACCAATCACTTTGATGAGAGAACAAAAATGGGCTGAACTGGCTTTTATAATCACTCTCATGATAACCAGCACAGTCCCTCAGTGACATTAATCCATCCCTGTGGTGGTTTCCTAACTAATTACCTAAGCCCCACCTCTCAACATGGAAGCAATTGAGGATTAGGTTTTTAGCATATGAACCACAGCAGTGTGGCATAAATACCATGAACTGCTGAAACACAGAAAGAAGGGTGTGAAGAACCTTTAATTTGATAAGATGGCCAAGAAAAGCATTTCAGGAGTGTTTGCTAACTTTCAAAGAGTTAAAAAGCATGATCAGTGTGGAGAGTTTTTAAGATTTCTTTTCTACATGGAAACTCACTGACCTTATTAGGTAATTGACATTCTTTCCTAGCCATAGAATGCCTGATAGTAATTTGTCCCAGTCTAATAATAAATTTGTCAGAAGTCTTTGACAAATCTATAAAATGAATCTCCAAGGAGTTCTCTTAAGTTCTGAACACTCAGCACTTCCAAGACCCATAGCCTCCTCAAGGCAATTCCAAAAATTAGATTAAGTAGCTAAGCATTTTAACTTCAGACATCTCCTGAGCTGCCATTCCAGCGAAGATGGATGAGTTTTCGTGTATAAATATTTCAGTGGAAACTTGTCACAACTTGTCCCTTGAAGAGTTGTTGATTACTCGGGATGAAGAAATCACCGACAGGCTTATTCACTATCCGCATGTGTCAGTCAGCTTACTGTTGCTCTGACAAAATGTTTGGGACAAATAGCTCACAAACAGAAGTTCACTTTGGCTCAGCCTCAGGTTTGGGGGCTTTCTGCCAGCTCTGGGGCTCTTGGGCCTATGGTGGAAAGCTGGTAGAGGAACACTGCCTACCTCAAGGAGCCAGAAGTAGGGACAGAGCTTGCTTTTATAATAGAGCTCCTCCTCTCAAGCCCAGTAAGCTACAAACCCACCAGGGGACCAATCCATCCATGAGGTCAGAGGCCTCGTAATCTAAGCACTCCCCAAAGGCTCCCCCTAAGCACCATCGCACTGGGCCAAGCCTTCAGCACATCAGCTTCTAGGAGACATTAAGACCCAAACCGTAACAATATTTTGTTGCCTCCTTTTTTTTTGGAACTCATCATGATATAGCCTGGGATGGCCTCAAATTCACAATCCTCCTGCCTCTACCTCCCAAGTGCTGGCTTAGAGGTATGTGCCATCAGAACCAGCTTTACTACTATTCTCAACCCTCATTTAAAATCCAAGCAATAATTCATTTTTTTTTCCTTTTTGCATATCTTCCTTTCCCATTTGCTACCCCCACACAGCTCCACTTCTTCCCCTAAAGACAATTTTTTATTTTCCATAATGTACATTTCAATTGCTTATAGGATCTTTATTCTTTACCTATTAAACTGAATGGCAGCTGTAGGTATCATTAGTTCAATAACTGATTTTCCTAACACAAATCTAAAAGGCTCCTAGATCTCAAATTACCCTCTGAATCAAAGATTTAATGATGTTCTGTAGTTTTAAGCTAAATGTACCTTACTAGACACCAAATGTTCTAAGATGTAGAATTATGTGATAAAAGTAACTTCCTACTTCCCCAGAATATACATCTGAATTAACTCACCTCCTGAGCCAGTTGTGAGTGCCACATACACAGATGGATGAATCTGTTCAATAAGGCCTGAGATGCAGAAAAGGAAGGAAAACTCCTGTACTGTGTGGAAATGTTAATCTCACATAGTTCATGTGATCTCAATAAGCTGACAATGACAATGGTCTCCCAGAGTGGCTTAATTAAGCATATTGGCTAATAAGCTTTGATTAGGGCACCACCTAATGGCAGGAAATGTTTTTTTAAAATTCAATTGCTTTCTGAGATTTACTAATCTTTGTATTTTAGCTTATACTGGTTCAGAAAATATCTGCTGTTTCTTGACCTATGTTAATAATTTCTCAGTGTTCAGTTTACTGGATAAAACTTAAGCTCTTTCCATGCCTACTGTGGAACAATTAACTGTGTTAGACTAGGAAAAAACACCAATAAAATACTCTAAAAAATTCTATTCTACTCCCTAAATATTTAAAGTTAGCTTCTCAAATTCTGAGTGGTATATCCTTATAACTTTCACAAGGAAAACACCATGTGCTCCTGAAAACATGGTGCTTATTAGAATTAAGTTGCTTAATATATTTAGCTACTAAACCAATTCTGAACACGCAGTGACATGCACACCTTTAACAACACGCAATTTTTGTTTATCTGTTTTTGAGTATGTATCTGGCCCTGAACCCACAATCCTCTTGCCTCTGCCTCCTGAGTGCTAGGATTACAGGCTTGCACCGCTACACCAGGCTCACAATTTTTTAAGAGGTCCTTGGCCTGAACCTAATGTTTGTTTCATGATTCAACAAAAGTAAAATATCTGAGGAAATACAGAACAGATAAACAACATTTTAAGAAAAGATATTTATTATTTACACCACTGAAATAGTCCGATAAGAATGATATACACCATGTTTAGTTAAAAGGATCAATTCCTTTCAAATACAAGAACTGTAGAAAGTAATACTGTAAACATAAAACAGTGGTCACATTACACATACGCAGGCTTAAGCATTGCAAATAATATATCTTTTTAATCTTATGGCTATATATTTTCACTGAAACACAGTGTTAGCACTTAGACAAGATATAGCTGGAACAGAACAAAAATTTTGTTCATGCTTTTAATGGTTGAATCAGGTATACATCCTATTTTAAAATTTATTGCCTTTAACTGCATCAATGACAATGGTTTTAGGTAGAAGTGCTTTTATTTAGCCACCAAAAAGAAATATTCTTGTTCTTACTTTTACTCGTTAGTCTTACATTTTCTATTTCTCATTCTATGACATAGCAGTATCATAACTTATGTTCTCCAGGTTTAAAGAACACAGACACATACAGACCAAACTGAGACAGTCAGAATTGAGAGATATAACTTGTGAAATACAGAAGAGAATCTCTGTCTATCACAAAGGAATAAAAATTCTTTGTAATTTTAAGGACACCAAACTAGGTTCTTCATTCAAAAACTTTGTTTTGTTTGACTTGCTTTGGCTTTAATGGGAAAAACACTAGTTTCAGGATGGGTTTGGTCTTAGATTTAGGCAGCCGATAACACAATGAGACAAAAACACAAGACATAACTTATTTCCAAAGTCACAAAATGACACTGTTGAGTATACATTTTTCTCCACTTTATCTTTCTTTTTCTTTTCTTTTTTCTTTTTTTTGGTGGGGGGGTGGGGAAGTGGGAAACATAATAATGCTGGAGAAAATATTATTTTTAGAGTAACAGTATATTAACATAGAGGGAAAAGAATTTTTAGCATATAGCTATGATCTTCAAAAAAATAAAAAATTACATTTACAAAAAGCTGGAAGACCAAGGATAAGCCATCTGGTATTTGCTTCAGTGTCCAGCACTATGATAATAATTTCTAGCATAAAAGCAAAAAGTTCATGAATCTCAAGTATCTTCAATAATTGCCAGTATAACTTGTAACTACTGTCCTTGTTTCTTTGAGAGATACCTGTGAGAAATGAAATAAACATGTCAAAGCTACATCATGCTCAAGTTATGGAAATAATCTAACTCTCCTCCCAAAGTTTATTTTAATGACAAACCTTTCAAGATGAGTATTAATTGTTAGTAATCACCAACAACCTTTGATTGCTCACATGCCAAGCACTGCTTGCAAGCACAGATGTTCATTTTAGCTACAAGTTCTTCACAAACACACAGAGGTTTATGCACTTTGCTCAAATTCACACTGCTAGAGTGTGGCAGAGCTCAGATTCAAAAGAAAGCTCCACAAGTCAAACTCATTATCTACCATTCCACACAGTCTACTTTTAAATGTGGAAGTCACTGTTAAATGGTATTTTAAGTTCTGTTGTTGTTGTTAGGTGTCATGCAGCAGTGTCCGACTCATAGCAACCCTATGTACAACAGGTGAAACACTATTGTCAGTGCTTCTCTGCTATTCAAAGGGTTTTCAATGGCGGATTGATATTTTGGGAGTCAGTTGCCAGGTCCCTCTCCTAAGCCTACAGCTTCTGGTGTTCCCAGGTGGTCTCCCATCCAGGTACTAACCAGGCCTGACCCTGCTTAGCTTCTGAGATCTGATGGAATCAGAGGCCCCAGTGCTACAGCTGCAGGCATTTTAAGTTCTAATTAACTCAAACTCCATTTAAAGATCTTATTTTTCTTGCATAAAGATGGTGGGCTGAAAAGATGCTAAAGGATTCTGATCAAGAGCATATATAGAAGATGCAAAGATGTTACCTGATTTAGCAAAAAAGTTTTCTTCAGATTATTTAATAGGAATCTACCACTAAGTTAAAGCTTTCATATTTCTATTTCTCACATTTATGAACTATTGTAATTACTAGCGGGGGTTGAGGAAAGAGCTCTTAAAATCAGGACACTTGATGAGTTTTGATGGTGTAACACGATCACTTTGTGGCCGTGTAAGCCTCACTTATCTCTATGACTCAGTACTGGTATCTGCAATGTGAAGACAGGGACAGAGACACCTGCTTTATCGTCCTAACAGGATCAGGAGACTCTAATTAGAAGCTATGTGCCAAAGTGATTTAGAAGGTCAGAGTGGAATTTGAAAAGCCAAAATGTTACTATACAATAGCTTACTTTGTTGCTTTGTTACTGGGACCAGATCTTTAAAGATCTAATTCAAAAAAAAAAAAAAAAAAAAAAAAAAAAAAAAAAAAAAAAAAAAAAAAAAAAAAAAAAAAAAAAAAAAAAAAAAGGAGGGCTTTTTCTGCCTTGAAATCTTGATGTTCATATATTTATATTAGATTTGTGCATAACGTGTGTGCTCAGAAAAAAGACTGAAAGACTACACAACAACATGGAAACAGCGGCTATGTTTAGAAAGGAAAATCATGAGAAATTGTTTTGTCAGTGGAATAAAGTTTTCTAATTTTTCTGCTATACATAAAAGTTTCTTATAAGTTTTAACACTAATCAGGAATTTTTTTAGACCTATTTTATCCTGATGTCATTTTACAATATGAGAACAGGAATTAAATCCCATGTGAGCCAGATGTAGTGGTACACATCTGTAATCCCAGCACTTGGAAGGCTAAGGCAAGAGGATCACAAAGTTTAAAATCAGCTTGGACTACTTAGCAGCAAAAAATAAATAAATAAATAAAAATAAAATAAAATAAAATAAAATCCCAGGTTATTCGTAGGAGAGTTATCACAAAATAACTTAGGAGCCAGCATCACAAATGTGTAGCAGCCTCTCAAGTTCTCTCTACTAAAAGCATTAAAGAACTTATGAGATGTGAGTTTATCAACAAGAAGTTAACACAAAAGGGGAAAATATTTTAGGGGGATGTCACTGGATTAGCAAACATTTTTACAATTCACCCATTTTAAATAAAAATTAAGAGTTATATACTATATATTCTGGGGTCACCAATTTTTTTCATTCATTGGTATAAAGAGAAAATGAATAGGCAATGAGCACTTACCTTTCCCAATATTTGTGATTTAGCTCCAAAAAGTCATCTAATTTTGCTATTTCCTTGAGGTACTGGGTTAATTTTAAAAGTTCTTTGTCTTTGTCTCGATTTAGGTGAGCTTTCATAAATGGCCTTATCTATTAGGAAGCAAACAAAACTTCACATTGTGATGAGGAAAAGTAACGAAACACCTGTATTATCTTATCATTTAAATTAAAGTCAATGAGGCTAAAATATCACCAAGGACATCAATGCTAAAACTTTCCTTTATGTTAGTCTAAGTTTAATTATTGTTGTTAGGTGCTGTCAAGTAGGAAACGACTCACAGTGAACCTAAGTACAAGAAAACACAACACTCCCCAACACTGTCCATGCACACAATCTGTGTTTGAGACCATTGCTGCAGCCACTAAATTTCTTCTTGAGTCATGCCACATCAGCAAAACAAGGTGCCAGGGGCTTTACTCCATTCCCGTTTTTAAGGTTGACTCTACTTCGAAGAAACAAGTCTTCCCCAGTTGTTTCTTGAATGCCTTCCAGCCTTGGGGTGGAGAGGAGGACTCATTTTCCAGCACTCAATTTGTCAGTGCTTCTCTGCTATTCATAGGGTTTTCAATGGCTAATTGTTTTGAGAGTAGGCTGCCAGGTCCTTTTCCCTGGTCTGTCTTTGTCTGGAAGCTCAGGTAAAACCTGTCCACCATGGTGGCCCTGCTGGTATCTGAGATACCATGGTGGCACAGTTTTCAGCATCACAGCGACACACAAGCCCCATAGCATGACAAGCCAACAGACAGGTGGGGATAAATTTAATAAGCACAATCACATAATATTTTCAGTACAAATTAAAGGCTCTTCCACCTATTTTATCTAACATCCCTTCAGTCTGAATCTGACATCAGCTTTCTTACAGTAATCAAGCCCTATATGACTACTCTAGTTTACTACACTGCTTACACTTTTCCCCCTTCTATCATCTTGGTTCCTTCTTACTAATTAATTTCATTCATGAGAAGTTAATCCAAATAAGGTAGATCTAGCCAGAAATCATTTTAACAGTAATGCTCTTCATTTCAGTATTTTCTATGAAACTCATACAGCTGAGATATCACTAGACATTCCTAAGTCTGTCTGCCATGTTTTGTCATAAGCAGTCTTCACCAATAAATTCTCCATAAAAACCACTTTTGATTATATAAGTTTCCCATAGAAGGGGTAGGCATGTTTTCTAAATCTTTAAGGTTGATATATTTTATAATGACAGGCATTCATAAAAAGTATTACTTCAAACTATAAAAGTCAAGGAAGCAGATGGGGTGGGGGGATAGCAATAAGGAAGGGATATTATATCTCTTGACTCTGGGTAGTAATAGTTATATGAGTTATCTTTACAACAATGCATTAAACTATTAATTTTATGTACTTCTATGTTACTACCCAATAAAGAGTTTTGCTTTTTCTTTTAATTCATGAGAAAACCTATATTTCATTCAGGATATAGTTTCATGCATTTTTGTATGTACTTTCCTTTTTTACCCAGTTGCTATTATGATTTTTTAATTTTTTAAAAAACTTTTTGTTAAGTGTTTTGATTGTCCATATATATTTTGCAATTATCAAGACAGTTTTTATTAAAAGACACTGGCTCAAATCTCTATACGAGTTAGGCTTTCAAAATTTTTAATTAATTTTAAGGGAAATGGTATGGCTGGGATTTGCTTCAAAATATTGAGAGAGACATACCATAGGTTATAGAGCAACAAATTTATATGCCATACAGATACATAAACGGAGACTCATAAAACTCCATGTAGTTCCAAGTATATTTGAGTTTTTCTGTTGTGAATGTCTCTTTAAAAAGAAAAAAGGAGCCGGGCACGGAGGCGCGTAACTTAGCAAGACCCTGTCTCAAAAAGTAAAAAAATGGGCTGGAGACAGCAGCTCAGTGGTCCAGCACTTGCAAGTGCAAGGCCCTGGATTCAACCCCCAGTACCGCAAAAAAAAAAAAAAAAAAAAAAGAAAAAGAAAAAAGCACCCACACAGCATTGGTGAGACTCTGGGCTCCACACCCAGCACTGCTCCCCACCATCTCCCCGACCCCCTGCAAATCATAATAGCCTCCTAATGCACACATGTAAGAGGCAAATAACTCATATTTAGCAAAGGGTTACTATATCCTTATTCTGACTCGGAGGAAGTTAGAATTGGTCACTAGCTATTAATTTTACAGAGTAACACTGAAAAATACAGGTGATGCAATCATTGTCACTTAACTGAGAAGCAAGAACAGTGAGCCCAAAGAGGTCCACCACCCTATCTATTGAGGAGGTAAAGTTTTTCAGTTTTTACATACTTTTCTTCTGCTATCTGAAAGCACACCACTAGCCACAGTAGACAGAAGAAAAGTTTTCCCAAATGTTCTGCTCTCATCAGAACAGTTTGGTGCAGAGACCTCCACAGCTGTCAGCTGGGCTCCCTAGTGGCTTGAGGAACCAATAAAAGCTGTCAGGGAATCTGCCCAGGTAGGCAGCTGTGGAGATCCTGCTCTGAGAAGGCACCTTGGGCTGGGCTGCTTCTCAGCAGCAGGGCAGCAGCACAGGCAGGAACCAGAAGCTGGTCTACCACACCCTGCTTACTCCCTGGGGCTGGGAGTGCCCGGAGGCAGGACAGGGTATCTACTGAAATGAGTGTCTGCATAATCCAGGATGATATAGGAATGTTTTAAGCACTCCTTCATTCAACATCTAGAAAATGGAAAAGGTAACACTAAGTTTTAAACTATAGATATACAGTGTCAGTTATTCCAACTTTACACAGTAGAAAGGAATTTAGAACTGATAGAGGAGTCGATGGCTGCTAAGTAAGGTTTTCAACCAAAAGCCCTGTTATTTTTGTTTTCCCACCACTTTGTCTAAAAGCACAATTAAACAACAAACCTAAAAGACTCCCAATGACTGTTTCAGATAAGTTAAAATAATTAAGGACAAAAAAAAATCCTACTATTCTTTTGACTACTTTTTCTAGAATAATCACTATGTACAGTACCATTTTTCAAAATTGATGTAAGTGCTCACTAGCAGGACAGGCAACATGTGATCATCACCATATTTCATATCAAAGAGACATTTTTAGGAACTTAAGATGTCTAGATCAGCTAAATTATCTTGCACCATCATTTCCTTGTACAGATAATAAAAATGAAAGTTTTCTGAATATCAGCTATTTTATCCACAGACCAATACTCAGGTCTTTTAGTTCAACAACACATTCATATAACACTGGAAAGCTTACATTATTGGAAGTTAATTTTAAAAGTCTTATTTTTAAGATAGACACCATTTTTGATATTTCTACCAAGTACATTATGAAAGTGTGATAACAACACACAGTATTTAAGAACCTTTCTCAATTTCAGGATTTCTTCTTGGTCAATATGGACAGGTCATTAATAATTTACCTAAAGCAGCTTCTCAGAAGAAGCCATGCAAGAGATCTTCTGCAAATCTTAAAAATACTTCCTGAACTGAAGTATGTGAGGGTGGGACACAGGCATTTTTAGGAATTCCTTCAGTAAGTTTGAGTACTCCGGGTTTTAAAAGCCTGAGGTAAAGTAACAGAAAAACTAGACATGCACACGATCATCTCTCCTGGCATCAAGAGATGAGCCAAGGCCCACATGCTGGTTGGGAAAATGACATTTGTTCTAAACACACATGAAACCAATGACTGTATTTAAAAAAAAAAAAAGCTAAAAGTCACCTAAAAGATAGTTTCTTAATCATTATGGCCTCATTCCCTTGCAACAACAGGTAACAGAAGCTGGGAACTATGACACATGCCTGTAATCCCAGCAACTTGGGATGCTAAAGCAGGAAGATGCAAGTTCAAGGCCAGAGGTAGCATGAACAACTTATGAGACCCTATCTCAAAATAAAAAATTTTTAAACCATGGTCTGGGGGTGGTAGAGCACTTGCCTAGCATGTGTAAGGCTCTGAGGTCAACCCAACACTACCAAAAAAAAAAAAAAAGACAGGTAATACTTACTAGTATCACAGAAATTTAGGCTTACATCAATCAAGTATCTTATCAACACTCAAGCATACATTTTTGTACCCAAATCTGGTGAACTACATACAATAAAAGCACTTCTCCCAAAGTCTCAAACAGAAAGTTTCTTTACTTAGAGTAATATAACTATTTTTCCCCCCTGCCAAGAGATTTTAGATCTGTGGCAACTCAGGACCTGGATTAGCATTTCATTCTGTCCATCAATTATACTCACTGACCAGATCAACAGTCTGAGAGGAAGGCTTCAAACATGTATTTTCTCCAAGTTTTTCTCTTGTCTTTTAAAATTACCAAGAACCTAGCTGGAAGAGCAGCTCAGGACTGAGAATAAAAACATGTCAGTGTTAGGATCTCCACTTTTAGTGGAGACTCTATCTGCCTATGTCAATACAGATCTCTCTTCCATTTTTACATCATGCCAACACATAAGCAACCATGAATACCAGAAATTTTAAATTTCAAATTTCTCTCTCATAATTTTATGCTGTTACCAGGACTAAATGTCCCTGTCATGTCTATCACTGAGCCAGGAACCAAGGCACTTAGATTCTGTCCAAATTCTGTTGTCATTAACCAATTAGGTATATAATCTCGGGCAAGTCATGAACTTTCTCATCCTCAGACTGTTTCTAAAATTAAGTAGACAAGATAACTGTAGCTTCTTCCAGCTCTGGTATTTAACAATTCTACGATCTGTACTTGGCCAGTATGATTTTCAGAAACCTCTTTAGTTTCAGTTTAATAAGAACCACCCCCAACTAGAGTCAACTATTCAACTAACCAGAACATCAGAAATTCCAAGATTTATACCCCTAATCCATTGTCAGACTTCAGTTTCGAAGCTGAAAGTGAATATTAGTAAGTCTGCATTGCTCCACAGAGCTAATGGAAGACAAACCACTGGTTGCTGCCAAGGAGCTAGCAATGAAGAAGGCAGAATGCTCGCCTTCATGTGGACGTTTCTAAATGCATAATCTTTTCTTGCCTATAACCATAAGAATACAAGGCAGTAACGAGTCACTTAGAGTTGCTTAACATTAGGGATATGTTTTGAGGAAGGAGCCCTCAGATGATTTGCCATTGCGTGAATATCACAAAACGGACTTACGTAGACCTAGATGGAGCTTACTACACATCTAGCATCAACAGTGTAGCCTGCTGCTCATAGGCAACACACCTAGACCACGCAGTACTGTTCTGAATGTTATAAACGACTATGACACAATGGTAAGTATATGTGCACCTGAATAAAGATAAGGTAAAGTAAAAACACTAGGCCACAGGAAACGTTCAGCTCCATAACCTCATGGGACCAGCTTCATAAACGTGGTTCCTTATTAACTGAAGTAACACTATGCAGTACATGAGTACACTTCTAAAAATCTATGAAATCCAACAGTTCTACCACATAGTCCAGGTTGCATGAGTACACAGCAAGTAAAATTATGTCTTACCTTTAGTCCATTCTGTGGGTTCATTAGAAAATTTCTTCCTATGTCATCAAACATGATGGTGTTTTTTTTGCTGTAAAACTCCGAAAACTTTCCCCATATAACACCAAGAGGCTTTACCTTAAGATAAAAGTTTAGACTTAAGTCAAATTTTATAAATATTTCATCCTTTTTAAAAAGTACAGCTACTACAAAATGCCCTCCAGAGAATGCCAGAGTTCCTTTCCTCCCATAGGATGGCAGTGGCTGACTACGTGAGCTGAAGGTAAGGGCAACATGCTTTAAAGCACCACATTATCTTGAAAGGTTTGTTCATGGCTAACTGAAATAAACCTATTATAACAATTTCTGTAATTTTAACATGAAGATTCTAGGTAAAAGAAACTAGTTATTAGTTGGGCACTGGCCCATGCCTGTAATCCCTGTGACTCAGGAGGTAGAGGCAGGAGGTTTGTAGAGTCCCAGGCCAGAGACAGCCTGAGTAACTTATGGGCTGAGTGTGCAGCCCAGTGGTGGAGCACTTGCAAAAGTATTTGACTGAGGCCATGAGTTCAACTTCCAAGTACTGGAAAAACAAAGAAACAAACCAAAAAACCACGAGTTATTCAGTTTTAAAAGGATCTAAAGTAACTCTTGGCTGGGCTTTAGCTCAATTGGTAACTGAGCACTCTGTACTTTCTGAGGACACAGGTTCAATTCCCAGCACCGCAAAAATGAGAAGATACGGCAGCCCACTCCCTAAAATGATTCCCAAACAATCAGCCACTGAAAACTCTATGAGGGTCACTATGAGTCAGACCTGACTTGAGGGCACCTAACAATAAAGTAATTCTTAAGCTGTCTCCTAAGCAGTCACATGACTTCCAGGGCTAATGGATGCCTGCCCTCAGAGGCCTGTTTTCAAAACTACAACACCTGAGTGAAGGAAAATGTAGCACGGTCTTTTAATGAATACTTCAAATATTTTATTGGAGAAAAACTAATGGTCTTTTTGTTTGTAGGGTTTTTTGTTTTTCCTATGAAACCCAGACTAGCCTTAAACTAGCAATCCTCCTGCTTCAGCCTCCCAAGTGTAAAGATCCCAGGCACGAATCATGATGCCCAGTGGATTGTGGGTTTCATTGGGTAGCATAGGTGCATAATTTCCTGGGGTTTTTTGTTTCTTTTTAGTTTGTTTTTTGTGGTACGGAGCACTGTTCCCAGGGCCTTGCACTCGGCAAGTGCTCTTCCACTAAGCTACATTCCCAGACTCCCAACCCTTTTAATTTTTATTTTGAGACAAGGTCACACTAAGTTGCACTGGCTGCCTCTGGCCTCGAACCTGAGGTCCTCCTGCCTCGGCCTCCTGAGTCTGGGATTACAGGTATGCACCACTGCATACAGCTTCGGGTACATAATTTCCAGAGCATTTAATTGCTTACCTTCAAAAGCACTATAATTTGTAAATTCTTGCTCTAATTTCAGAATTCCCAAACCATGACTACAAAGGGACAAATCTTTATATGGTCATCTCTGTTCACATTTGCATAGTCTCTGTAAGATCACATAAGAAAAAATGCTTCACAATAGGTTGACTAAGTGGCTGGCAGACCCAAGTGGGAGGAAGATTTTTCATTAGTAATGAACTTATATTTTTGAGTTATCTGAATGTATTACACATTCAGAAAGTTGCCTACATATATTAATTTTTAAAAGAAAATTATTTTTTGCTAAAGGTAGGAATTTCATTTATGGTAATATGCGATTACATGAAATTAAATAGAGTAAGTAGTGGTAAAGGTTGTCACTAAAGATGTTTTTTCTATATCACTAATTTAATATGAAAAGTTTTCTCTTTCCTAGTGTTCTAATCCCTCACTTGTCTGTCAGTTTGCCATACTGCAAGGGCTTGAGTATTTCTGTGATGCTGAAAGCTATGGTACAAGAAACATCAAGAGAAGACAGAAGTCATTATGCCAAAAACAATTGGTGGATGATAAACCATTTCAAGAAGTTGTATATAATTAGGAACCAATGGTTCTGAAAGAAGAAGTAGAAGATGCCTCGAAGGAATTGGCTAAACATAAGGCTCCAGGAATTGATGGAATACTGAGATGTTTCAACAAACAGATGCAGCACTGGAGGTGCTCACTTGTTTCTGTCAAGAGATTTGGAAAACAGCAACCGGGCCAACTGACTAGAAGAGATTCATACTTGTGCCTATTCCCAAGAAAGAGGATCCAACTGAATGCAGAAATTATTGAACATCATCATTATTATCTCATGGGACAAAACTTTGCTAAAGATCATTCAAACGCACCTACAGCAGTTTATTAACAGGAAACTGGCAGAAAATCAAGTCAGATTCAAAAGAGGGCATAGAACCCAGGGACATCACAGCTGATGTCAGATGGATATTAGCCGAAAGCAGAGAATACCAGAAAGGTGTCTGTTTTATTGACTATGCAAACACAACTGACTGTGTGGATCACAAGTTATGGATAAAACTGTGAAGAATGAGAATACCAGAGCACTTAATTGTACTCATCAGGAATCTGTACATGGACCAGGAGGCAGTTGCTCCAACAGAACAAGGAAACACTGCCCGGTTTAAAGTCACAAAAGGTGTACATCACGGTTATATCCTTTCCCTGTACCTCTTTAATCTCTATGCTGGGCAAATAATCTGAGAAACTGGACTTTATGAAGAAGAACATGGCATCAGGATTGGAGGAAGACTTATTAACAAGCTGTGTTATGCAAATGACACAACTTTGCTTACTGAAAGTGAAGAAAATTTGAAACATTTACTAATGAAAATCAAAGACCTCAGTATGAATTATGCCTCAACACCAACAAAACAAAACTCCTTACAACTAGGTCTGTAAGCAACTTCATGATAATTGAAGATTGAGGCTGTCCAAGATTTTGCTTTACTTGGTTCTACAATCAACATCCATGGAAGCAGCAGTCAAGAAACCAAAAGACACACTGCATTGGGAAAAGCTGTTGCAATTTAAAATTTTGAAAAGTAAATATGTCCCATCGAAGACAAAGGTGTGCTTGACTCATACTCTGGTATTTCCAGTCACATCATATGCTTATGAAAGCTGGATGGTGAATAATGCAGAGCCAGAAGAACTAATGTTTTTGAATTATGGTGTTGAAGATGAATATTGAACACACCATGCACTGTCAAAAGAACCAACAGATCTGCCCTAGAGGAAGTGCAACCTGAGTGCTCCTTGGAAGCTAGGATGGCTAGACTGTGTCTTACGTATTTTGGACATGTAGTCAAGAGGAACTAATCCTTGGACAAGGACATCATATTTGGAAAAATGGCAGGTCAACGAAAAAAAAGAAGACCTTCAACTAGATGGATTGACACAGCTGCAACAATAAGCTTAAACATAAAAACGACTGTGTGCATGGCACAGTGCCGCAAGTGTTTCATTCTGTTGTACACTGGGTGGCTCTGAGTTGGACTCAACTTGACGACACCTAACAAGTGCTCTACTAGTGCAAAGGAATATCATTTTAATTTTACCAGAACTTGGTTTTGCCTGAATTGTTCTTCACTATTTGTTTACTACTAAAACAAAACTGCCATATACTGTACTTGAAGACAAACATAGGAACCTACATAGTAAGTCAGATTTCTTGGATGGTTTTAAGGTAAAAGTCTCAAGATATGTGACAACAGAGGTATTCTCTGACATCCAGAACTACAAATCGTACATCCTCTTAAAAAACGCTATCATTTGGTAATTAGGTCAAGTGTCCTTAGTTTCTCAAAACATGGACTAATTTGTTCTTAATTAGAACACTAATATTGTTGACCCAAGATAATTTGAAAATATAGAAAAGCACAGAGGAAAAATTCAAATCATTTATAATGTAGTTAACAAGAAAGGTAACTAGAAACTCTGATGTATTTACCTGCGGGCTTTTCTTTTTATAAAAAGCAGTAACCTTAGAGTTCAGATTCTATGTTAAACTAAAGGCACACCTATAATCCCAGCGATTTGGAAGGTTAAGGCAGGATAGCAGGTTCAAAGCTAGATGCACCATAAGCAACCTAGCAAGAGCCTGTCTCAAAATAAAAATTATAAAGGGGCTAGGGATATGGCTCAGTGGTGGAGTGCTTGCCTAGCATGTGGGAGGCCGTAGTTTGTTCAACCCACCAGTGGCACCAAACAAACAAACAAAAAAATCCCAAGGAGAATCCTGGACCAAACAAAAGTTAAGAACCATTTTCTAATGGCTTGCAAATGTTACTCTTTGAAATACTTCACTTTAATATGTCCTAAAATTTTTAAAGTAAACTGGGCACTGTGGTCTACACCTGTATTACCAGCAATTCAGAAGGCTGAAGCAGAAGGATCTTTGACTTCAAGGCCAGACACAGCCTGTTCAACTTAGTGAGTCCCTGTCTCAAAATATAAAGCAAAAAGGGGGATGGGGTGGGGATGCAGCTCAGTGGTAGAGCACCTGCCTAGCAAGTATATAGGGCCCTGGTTTCAATTCTCAAGCACTGAAAAAAAAAGTATGATACATCATTAAATATTCTGTAATATCAAATGATTAACTGCATTCTATTATGTGGTTAATAATATATCAAATTCCCTATTACTAGAAATTAAGAATTATTTTTCTTTCTATAATTTTTTACTGTTATAAACCCTGCTATGTTTAACATTTCCTAGGCTTTTTACCATTTATATTTTGGAAATGTATTATTTTACTTTAGTAGATAATAAATTACATTTCTCCCCTGACATGTGTAGTACTTTTTTTTAACTGAATAAGTCCTTATGCACTTGTGAATTTGATGATTTTAATATTATCTTCACTAAGCTTTTCTAGTATCCTAAATTATCCCCAATTCCTATTAGTTTTGTATGCTTTCAAAAGGGATGGAACATGTTTCACTTATCTCTTATTACCCACAGTGGCTATTTCAGGGCCCTATATACAGCTGGTCCTCATCACCAAGCATAGTTACTTGATGAGCAAACAAAGTGAAATCTCTAATTTTTTAGCCCAATTCTCTTCTCTGATAGTTCGTTACTGTTCTGTAGGGCTACACAAATATTACCCCAAAGAATGTGTATTATGATGTACATTTTATAGTGCCAGTTTCATCTAGGGGTGAGTATGTTTTGGTTTGTTTCCAGAATCTTCTCTGATGATATTCAGTGTTTTTCTCACCTACTCTGGCAACACTTTACTGCCATCATCACAGGACAATTATCTTTGACCACAAGTTCTTTTCTTAACAGTCCAGCTTCAAGATCCTTAGAACTATCACTAAAATTCAAATCTTTTAACCTTAAATACATTTTATTATGTCAAACTCAACTGCAACTTCACTATGCACTCATGAATTTCCAAACTCTTTCTATAGTTTTTTCCACCAGTACAAATACAAAAAGTACAGTAGAAAATAAACTTGTCTTTAAATAAAGTAAAAGGAGTTCTTACAGTAAAAGGAGTTCTTACATCTATTAACCCTCTCCTTGGGGTATGTACTGTTATCATAGCAGCACTGTCCAACATGAAAGTAATCTTGTAATTTGCATTTGTGCTTACTCCCAGCTCCTATAAACACAAATATTCATAAGGTTAAAATATGATAATGTGGAAAATTACAGGCTTTCTGGATATTTTAGGTACAATGACCAAACTGCCAACTTTCTTCACCACTAGCTGCCACACCTTGCTAAACAATTACTAAACATTTTAGTTTCACTTAACTAAGTTAATGAGTAAACTTTCGTTGTTAGGTGCCATCGAGTCGGGTCCCACTCATACTGACCCTATGTACAACAGACAAAACACTACCTGACACTGTGCCATGCCCAGTCCTATATCTGACAGTGCTTCTCTGCTATTCATAGGGTTTTTGATGGCTGATTATTTTAGAGTGGGCTGCAGGCTCCTTCTCCCAAGCCTACAGCACCAGGTATCCCCAGGTGGTCTACTATCCACGGACCAACCAGGCCCAACTTCCTTTTAGCTTCCAAGATCTGACAAGATTGGATGCCAGGACAGTAGGGGTGTAGACAATGAGTAAATTAGAAGCAGATTATTTCCTAACTGACCATTTTAGAAAAGCATCACTTCTTTTGTATTATACACAAAAGCAAAAGGCAAAGAAAGTATAAGTGTAACATAGTAAACAAAAAGAAGGAAGGAGCTTAGTTTTTTCTTGAAAACAGCTTAGATATTCACTACAATCTACCATTAAACAGACTTTAAACATACTTCTACTCCTAATCATGGCACCTGCTTGTCTACCAAATGTTCTCCAGTAAGAATGAAACTGATTCAGTCCAGATCATTTAACAAGACAAATGCAGTTTCAGGACATTTTTAAATAGCTTATTTCTAACACTTACTTTCATTTTAGCTTCAATCCACTTCATATTTGTTGCAGCTGAAACATGAGGAAAAACAAAAAACACATGAGAAGTTTGAATTTCATTTAAAAAATCTTTTTTGGAAAGGAAGTATCACATATTTTGCCCTTAAGGCAAAATCAAGATGGATCCATCAATTCATCTCTTTCTCTTTCTCTCTCTCTATATATACACATATGTGCATATATATACACATAATATATATATGTATGCATATATATACATACATACATATATATATATGGGGGGGAGAGATGGAGAGAGAGATGTACACGTGAACAAGACAAGCAAATACAAGGGGGTCATTGATGGGGAGGGAGGGAGGGGGAGAAGGATAAGTGAGGGTAATGGGGAGGTGAACATGAGCAACATACAGTGAAATACATGTATGGAAGTGTCATGAGACCTGTACACTAAAAATTACTGTACACTAAAGCTGTACACTAAAAATTACTAATAAAATAAGATTAATGGGGGAAAAATAAAGGAAGGATTTATTTTTGCTGTTTAAAAATAAAATAAAAAATATTTCTTTGGAATAAGCTTTCTAAGCAAGACTAAAAGTTTCAATGCATCACTCCAGGTGTGGTGGTGCACACCTGTAAGCTCAGCACTCAGGAGGCTGAGGTGGGAGGACTCATGCAAGTTTGAAGCCAGCCTAGACTATGCAGTGAGCTCTAGTCCAGCCTGGGATACACAGCAAGACCCTGCCTCAAAAAATACAAAGCAAGTCTCAATGCACCACAATTAAAAGTCCCCAGCTCACGTATGGTCATTCTCTCTTAAATAGTCAGTTAAAAAATAGCCTTAGTGTGTCTTGGGGGGGGGGGAACGACTATAAACAACTTTTATCTATAAGATACAGGTAACCGATCCTCAAAGAACTGTGAACCTAGGAAATTGATATATGAAGACCCAAACTCCCTTTTTAAAACATCCCTGCCACTACTCCTCTATCAATTCGTAACTTAAGTTTGGGATTGTCTGCATCTCAACTTTCTTCCACATTCCTAATTCCAGGCAACGCACAGGCATATACATTTTGTCAATATAAGCATATTAATATTACATGTCAAATTTTTATATTGAAGACTATCTAGGTCCAATAAAAATCAGCATTTTGCCAGGTTTACAAAACTTAATGCTCACTGAGCCCAGAAACTTGTAACAAAGAAACCAAGACAAGTTCATAAAGTATATGTATGAAACACATTTGGGCACCATCAGACAACCAGTTTGGGGATCAGTGAGAATAAAATTCAGTCTTTTTTTTTTTTTTGCATTCTTAGGAGTTGAACCCATGGCTTCACACACACTTTGTAAGTGCCCTACCACTGGGTTGCACCCTCAGCTCATTTTTATTCTTTGAGTCAAGGTCTCACTAAGTTATGCAAGCTGCCTCTGGTCTTGAACTCATGATCCTCCTGTCTCTGCCTCCTGAGTCACTGGGATTACAGGTGTATACCACCACACCCATCAAGAAACAACTTGAAATGTTTGCAGGGGGGTGGGATATACGCCAATTGAGTGCTTCATTTTTTATGAAAATCATGGAAAAACAAATGCCAATTAAACTAAAAAGTGCTTTTAGTAATATATTAGATTTACTTTTACTTTTTGGAGCAAACTCATTATTTTATCATAGATCTGCATGTTCTTGTATGGTCCACAGACCACAATTTGAGTAACATTGCTCCAGTCTGTATATTAATTTTTCCTTAAGTCATTCATACTGCCAGTTACATCACTGTCTTCAAAAATATTTTTCTCCAAATGTTTTGATGGTGGAGTAAGGAAGAAAGAAGAAAGCAACAATACCCTGAAGTATCAAGGATTTCACCGTAAAGATCAGAAAAAAAAATGTATCTAATGAGAAGATACTAATAAGGCCATTTTTATTTTGACACCATAATCTACTTCTGTTCTACATTTAACTATATCAGTGTTATTTGGCAAATGTGTATAAGTTTATATTGTGATATAAGAAAGTTGAACATGCTTCATTTTAGAAATGTGCAAAAAAATTGAGATTTTTTTTTTTCCTTTAACATGGTGCTAGGGATTGAACCCAGTGCCTAGTGCATATAAGGCAAGTGTTCCACCACTGATCTACATCCCTACTCAGAGAACTTTCATATTTAAACACAGGTCATTTTAAGTCATGTTTGTTTAATAGAGCAGAATAACATAAGGAATCATCTTATTTCCATGGAAATCTATCAAAATATAGCTTACACCAAATAACAATGTCATAATCTTCATATGCAGATGTTAGAAATTCATGAAGATATGGCCTCATTAACTCTACTCCAGTCTCTGCACAAGACCTATGATCTAAAAGAAAAATTGATCATAGACCATAATTAGTTTATTATCACAGACAAGTACCTAATAATGAAATTATGAAATATGATATATTATGACATGTAACATTCAATTGCAAACTGCTTCAGACTGCGTTACATTGGCTAACAAAGAGATGCTTTTCAAAGTACACAATTTAATATACTTGAGAACTTATTTTAATTGCAATGTGCAAAGAGCAATACTGAGAATTCAGGCTTATAAAATAAATTATAAAACTTTTTCTAATCTAGTCTCTAAAGTTTAAATGTTATTTTATGATAATGAAAAACAAACTAGGCCCCCATGTTCATATTATTAATCATTCTACAGATATAATCACATTCCACCAAAATGACAGTCCCAATTAACTTATTAAACCCTAAAACAAGTGTGCATTGAAGTTATAACATATATTTAAAGTTTAGGAATAGAAGCAAATAAATTCTATTGTTAAGAGTTAACACTTGCTGATACTAGAGAGTGAAAGGAACATCTTTCATTTTCAATTAACATGATAAATTTTAAATTCAAGAAACTGCCTGAACAGAAAACACAGTATAAGATACCAAAAATGATTTTTAAATGATTTGTTAAATATTTCTTATAAAGATTTAAGTGTTTATCAACCAGGATTAATTTGGTTAAATACTCTATGACATATATATGCATTTGTGTGTATACATATATATACACAAACACAATTTATTTCATGATAAATAATATTTAATGACTGAGGTGAAGGTCAACCTATCACTAAGTAAAAGGAAAAAAGATATATTCAAACACATGAAAAGATACACATCAAAATATTAAGAGTGGTCATCTCTGAGTCCTGAAATTACAGATTACTCCTTTGGCTTACTGTACTTTCTGCAACGAATGAATTACTTTGCTGATAACAAGGAAAGCTGTCAAATATTTCATGTAAACCACCTGTTTCTAGCAAAAAAGAAAAGAAAAAAAAGTTGTGGGTAACAAAAGAAGAAAAGCACTATTAACCAACTTACCAAATAATGTATAATCAACATCTAGTACCAAAAGCTTTTTTCCTTCCCTGGGAGGATTCAGTATTTCCACTTTGTATTCTTTTACCCTTCGAGAAATTTTCAGTAGGTTTTCTTCTCTACAGGAAAAAATTAAATTAGATGAAACACTCACTTTTTCTCACATAACAATTTCTTCTAAAATGGAAAGTACTTACCTATTTTCTACTTCAACTACTTCATCTTCAATATCAAAGTCGTTGACAACATCATCATTGTCAGGGGGTGGGCCCAAGACATCTTCCTATTAAGATGGAAAGGGTCTGATTTACCATGATACCTTTAACATAACAAACACATGCATAACACGAAAATCAAAAGAACTACAATTTGAGTTCAAGAATCTTTCAAGCACACCCTGTGGGAAAATTTACATAATTAACAACATGTTATATATGTCCCCTGTCTGCAGCCATAGCACGCTAGCATCCAATCCCACCTGATCTTGGAAACTAAGCAGGGTCAGCTGGGTTAGTCCTTGCATGGGAAACCGCCTGGGAATATCAGGTGCTGCAGGCTAGGGAGAAGGACCTGGCAATCCATTCCTGAAACAATCAGCCATGGAAAATCCTATGAATAGCAGAGAGGCACTGAAAATAGTGCCACACATGGCACAGTATCAGGGAGTATTTCATTCTGTTGTACACAGGGTCACTATGAGTCACACCTGACCCAACAGCAACTAACAACATGTCCCCTGGGCAAACTCACTGTTAAATTTGACCATTTGGGCTACTACTATACTTACAGCTAACTATATACTAAAATCTTCCCCAGTATTTATTTCCTGCTGAGTTAATACTACTTTCACTGTGCAGTTTTTACTTCTCATTGACCACTAGACTGGCAATTTTACCACAATTAAAACTATTGTACAACAGTGTAGTATCAATCAAAATATCTTCAAAGGGACAAATGGTAACAAAAGTAAACATTTACCAAGCTCTCCTCACGAGTTCCCATCATCATGATTTTAGTATTTGGTTTCAGTTTGAGAGCTCCAAGCTTAACATCATTTTCTGCAGGTTTGCCTACAATACAAGCAAACGACTGTTTTCTTACTAAAGTTCAGGTGCTGATTTCACTACTTCATTATGCAAAACCTTAGCATTAAAAGGTTTGGTACAGATGCCACAGCAGTTTGGGATTTCTTCTTATATAAACAAATTATTACTGCTGAATTGGTCATATCTAAGATAATAAGTTACAATTAATACAAGGGTTATTTCCCCTGTTCCAGTTTATAAAAATACCTTTACTCAACTACACAAAATTAATTCATGTTTTATCGTTCAGATGCAAGCCTTGAACACTGAGTGCATAATATAAAACTATAGATTTACTGTTACTCAAAACTCACCCTCCATTGGTATGACAAACACAAGCACCATAAGAGGCCCTAAGCTGGAGATGAACACCACCAATAAACATTAGTTATCACCTTTACTTTGGAGAAAGAGATAATTTAGGTAGAGTACAAGGCCCAAGGAGTAAAGAAAACACTGTGCAAAAACACACGTCTGGAAAAAAAAAAAAACAATTTCATATGGAATTTTTGTGTCCAAGTTTTAATAAGCAAATGCCAGCTGTCAGAGAAATCAAAAATAATTTTAATAGTGGTGGGTTTTCAAAGAACCTTCATATTTTTATTTTTACCGGTACAACAATTTTAAGACTATCCCTATCAAAGAAATCTCGAGAAGGAAAAAATTACCAAAGAAAACAACAGATAATTGCAAATAAAAAAACTCATAGACAATGTAAAACTGTAAAATGGGCAGAGAATTACCTTTAACTTTGAGTCCAAGTAGCTTCTGGCGTTCTGGCAGCACTCCTGTAAGGGTCTTGAGAAACTGTTTGAGATCTAGCACAGTATCCTCTTCTGAAAGTGTAGTCACTGAATATTCCTGCCCACCCCATTTCACGATGATAGGAAGAGCCATTCTTGAAGCATATGAAAAGGCAGCTTTCCTTCAGAAAAAAACAAAAAATATCTAGAAAACAAGTCACATACAAATAAGTTAAAATTGGAATATCAAAGACAAACTTGTAACTTTACATTTTATATGTACAGTTTGAGCTCTAAATTTGATGGCAGAGAAACAGATGGTTTCTCCTTACAGACATTCTCCCAGAACCCTAAAAGTTAAAAGGACTTGAAAGCTAAAATTACCCCACCCTTCTAGTTTTCGACTTAGAGGTACTTCTTCCTAACACTATCAGATTCTCTCTGTTGTTCAACTGAAAAGGTGCAATGAAGAGCTACCTATCCCTCTGGCTCTAACTGATTTGGTTTATGCTGCAGCCAAGATCTTCCATAAGAGACCATCTACATTCATTTACCATTCAAGAGTTGTTAGGAGCACAGACTGGAGCCAGACTACTTGGGTTCAGATCCTAGAGTCTCCACTTACTAGTTATTTGACTCTGGGAAGTTAATGTAACTCCGAGTGCCTAGGTTTCCTTATTTGTAAAACAGAGAAGTAGTACTTACTTCCCAGGGTTCTTATGTGGATTAAATTAGTTATTTGTAAGTCACACAATGGCCAGCACAAGGTAAGCACTAAAAATAAGCATCCATTAAATATATTTAAAGCTAAATGCTTATTATGTTCCAGGAACTGTGCTAGATAAGTAATAAGTTATTGTTTGTCTCATATTTAATGCATTGCCCAGATAATCTCAACAAGGCTGGTAAGAGTGTTCCCCTCTTTTAGAACTAAGGAACAGAAATTCTTTTAAAACCAAGAAAGAGAAGCTGTTAAAATCTCTCATGGGCACACAAGTGGTAATAGAATATGTCTTCAGACCATCTTCTATACCCCAATTATCTTTCTCCAAATGGATTCACAGGAGTTAAGGAATCACAGTTCAGTAAATACCAGATCTCTAGACACAGATCTAAAGATACAAATTTTGTATAAGAGTTGCTGCTCTCCACACAATCAAATGTTGTTGAGCTTTCTACTTTTCATAAGCTTATTTCTCCCACATGTCAGAAAACTGGATTTTTGAATCTTGAAGTAATGGTATTTCCAAATGCTTTCACTTACTTGATGAAACATTTGATTACATTATTCATGCAATTATTATGGCCAACTTCAAGACAAAAGGCAAATTTTGGATCTCAATATGCAGAACTAGTTTGGAAACAAAGCATTTTCTGTTAACATTCCCATTAAAATAAAGTATCATATTTACATTTTACTCATAAAGGTTTATGTTCATATTTATTATTTTCCTACATTTAAAATCAGTTCTACTGAAAATTTAAAGCAATAAATGCTCATCTTCAATAAAAAGACAAATGGTCTTTTGGTTCAAACTGAAATACAGTTTACATATTACTTTTCTGCAAGAGATGGGCATAAGAATGATTATTTACAAGAACTAGGAAAGCATACAGCACTAACACATGTTGAGACAGGCAGCGCACAGTTTGGAGTGAGATCACTTAAGATCCAGAACCTTGGACAAGTCATTTCTCTTCCAAACTAATGGTTCTCAAAGTGTAGTCCCTGAATCAACCAATAGCACTGACCTCACTTAGTAACTTGTTAGAAAACTAATCAGAGATGGCGAGAAGGAACATAGTAATTTGTGCCTTAACCAGCCTCATCCCACCATCTCTGATGCATGCTAAAATTTGAGGGCCACCTCTCTGGGCTCTTCAATGTCCTCAGCTTTGAAAAAGAAAAAGTGACGGACAGCATAGGTTCCATGTGCTTAACAAAGCGCACACAATCCTTAGGAAGCACCTATGCCGCAAGTGGGAGCTCCAAGTTGGGTAATGCCCCAAAGGACCAAGCATAAGAAAACAAACACTACAGAAAGTTTGAGGGCACAAGTCCTTAAGACTGCTTTTTAAAGTTGCGAAACCTCACGGCATCCCTATTGATATTATACATGCCAAGGAGCAGCCGAATATAAATGCATGAGCCATTTTATGATTTTATATTTAATCTTTATCACACAATGCTAATATTTCCCATCATTTCAGACTCCATCAGATTTATAGATTTATAAACCTAAAATGAGGAGGAGGGTTGCAACAAAGAATGTGGCAATCAAACCCAAACAAGCGAGCAAAGGACACACCTTTATCGGATACCTAGAACAGCTGTTCAGGTTGGAGTTCTGCCTCAAATACTGGGCCGACCTCGCCTAGTCGGTTCCTACCTCTGGGCCTCAGCCTTGTCAACTACGAAACGAGACAATCAGTGGACAATAGTACCAAAGCAGGGGGGTAACAGGTGACAGAGCTGTCTTAGCTGGAAACAGCAATGTAAGCGGTGGTGGCGAAAGAATAATAGCTAAGCAATGGAAATGAACTGTCTCGTCCAGTCTTCACCTCCCGAGCTGACACCTCGTGTTCATCACGGATCCGAGCCCCAGAAGCTGCACAATGGAAAACAACCCGGCGGCACCTCCAAAGTGCAAGGGCCACAACGCTCCGGGAGCGGGCGGGGAGGCTCTCTCCGACCGGCCCGAGGTTAGCCGGACTCGGGCTCTCGGACGGACAGAGCTGGGGTGGCGCCGCGGCCTTCGCTTGGCCCTGCGGCACCAAGCGGGAAGCCGGGGCCTCAGCGCACGGCCAGCGGCGCTCGGCCGACTGGGCCAGCGCGGCCAGACCAGCCCCGGACGGGACGCAAAGCCGTCAGTGCGGTCCGCGTGCTGGGCGGGCCGGGTTGGGCCGCGGTGGATGGGAGGGGGGCGGGCAGCCCGCGGAGGGGGCACACGGCCCGGGGACGCCCAACGTGGAGGCGCGGGCGGCGAGCAGGACCGACGCGGGCCCCAGCCCCACGCCAGGACGCCCCGCACCCCTCACCTGGAACGCGGCAGCCCAGCTGCTGCGGAGGCAGAAACCGGGCGTAGCACCGCCAAAGGCGGCCGGAAACGAGGGCGGGACCGGAACCGGCCTGCGCAGCGGAAGTGGGTGGTTAAAACCGGAAGCGCGCTGGGAACACGGTGGCTGTCCCCTGTTGTTTTTCCTCGGGTGCTAACATTAAAGAGCCTCTGCCCGGGAACCTCACAAGGCCACAGGGAGCTAGGCCTTTTCGAGGCGGCGGCCGCCGTGCAGATTCTCAAGGTCCCCGCGCGGCCCGGGCTATGGACAGGCGTGCGCATGCTCGCTCCCGGGTGCGGGTTGCGGGGCGCGGGGTGACGTCGCTTGTATTGTTCCGCCGAGGTCGGAACTAGGGGCTGCAGGGTGGGTTACTCCGGGGCCGAGGTCTTCGGGGTACTCGCCGCTGTGACTCGCATGTGTTTCGTGTTCTGAGTGGGGCTGAAAAGGTGACCTTTCCGTAGCAGCAGGGGCGAGCGACCGGAGCGGTTTTAAGGGCCTGGGATTCCACCCAGCCCGCGGGGACGCGGCCGGGTATTCATGGCCAGCAACGCGCATCCCGGTGGGAGGTGCCGCGGAGTCGGTATGGCCGCGTGTCGAGTTCCCACCCGCTGTCCCCACTGCCATCGCGTCTCCTTCCCTCTCAAGGGCGAGGAGAGCTAAGCACCCCTACAAAGATGATTCGGGGCAATCCCAGCTCGTACTTGCGGCGAACTCCCAGCACTTGCTGTTAGGCAAAAAGTAGAAGTAAAATTTAAAAGGTTAAAGTCATTGCCCGATAGAATGGTGTACACGATGCCTTAGGTAACTTAAGTTTTACAAAGGGAGGGAAAGGCCGAAAATAATACTGGCCCCAGACGTGCTCCACTTGTGCCTTTCCTTCTAGATAACAGGGGTGTGTGTAACTGGTTGTGTTCCCCTAGTAGCAGTGTCGAAAAGGAAGCAAAGAGGTACGTGTCGTGCCTTAACCTGTAAGAGGCACACTATTTTACATTATCTTTCCTTCTCACCCTCTCTTGATAATTTACTACACTAGTGATGCATGAATATCTGCTCATTGGAAAAACATTGACTCTTGCCCACTTTTTTAAACTAAAAGAACCCTTAAGGGAGAGTGGGGTGAATGCCTGTAATCTCAGCGACAGAGGAGGCTGAGGCAGGAGGATAGCGAGTTTGAAGCAACAGGCACCCTGCACAACTTAGCAAAACTCTGTCTGAAAATAAAATATTTTAAAAATAGGGCCCAGGACACAGATCACTGTTAGAGCACTGTTTCCAGTCAAAAATAAGGAAAAGTCTGGGAATACTACACCATGGCACTACAATTACGCCCTACAGCAAGAAGGAAAAAAAGATAAAAATGAAAACAAACGCACAAAGAAAACCCCAAACAGATTTGAAAAGAAAAGGAAAAAGAACAAAAAAGAAAAAGTACTGGAGTCTCTTTCTGTGGCCTGTAATGGTGGAGGTAGCTGGTCAGTTAAGAATGGAGTCTTTTTATCTGACCATGGCTCAGAGTTAAGAGTCTGTATAGTCCCCTCAGGAGATGGAATGGTCTCCTCCCAGTGGGTGGGCTTGCTTCTGAGCAACCTCCCCAAGCCTTGTGCTGGCTGAACCTGTCAGCATGTCAGGCCCTGTCTCACTACAACAGCTTGCTGCAAATGTGGCTCTCAGCACGGGTGATAAATTTGTTTTCAGAACCCCTGGGTAGCTCAGTCACACATTAGGTTCCCTCTCAAGATTGCTCCAGCTGAGAGATGGAGCATGGGGAACAGAGTGACTTAACCCAATGTTGAACCCCTCAGACAGGGAGAGCTACTGTCTCAGTAAGTCTCTGGAAGAGTTCAGGGGTTTTAAGGACTGCAGCCCTGACCTGTGGGGCTGCCAGTCTGATGAACAGGGCTGTCTGGCTCACCTCTAGATGAGGGCTCCGGTTCCCCTCTCCCACTGGAAGCCATGGCTGGAGATGTGTCCTGAGCAGGTGTTCTGGTGTTCAGTTCTGTTCTATTTGGGATCAACCAATAGTCTCTTTTGTGGTTTCTGTGCTTCTCCAGACCTTTTTGTGGAAAAGACTCCATGTTTTCCTATTCTAACTCCTTTGTTTTATCCTGTCACCTAGAGGCTGCCTTCAATCTGCTATCTTAAACCAAACTGTATGTAGTGATTTTGAGTATGGCTCTTTATATACATTTTCTAGTATATAAATTTTAGTAGTGGTTGCTCTAGGTTTTACGTTATATATACATAACTTATAGTCTATTGGCAGTGACATTTTGCTAGTTCAAATGAAGCCTAAAATCTTACATCTACTTAAGTTTCTTTACCCCCCCCAGTTTATAAGTATCTTGAATATTTCCTCTACATACATTGAGAACTACATGAATCAATGTTAGAATTTTTGCATCTATCATCAAACACAATGTATAAACTTGAGAAGGAAAGCTTATTTTATCCACCCATATTTTTACTCTTTCCATTTTTCCTTCTTCCTTCCTGATACCCCAAGCTTTTTGTTGTTGTTGTTAGCCATTTTCTTAGGGTAGCTTTGCTACCAACAAGAGCTTAGTTTTCCTGCATTTGAGAGTATCTTGCTTTCCCTTCATTCCTGAAGGATAGTTTCACTGGATATAAATTCTGAGCTTGCATTCTTTTCCCTTGGCACTTGAAAAATGTGCTGTTTCCTGCTAACCACCATGGTTTTAAGTGAGAAATCCACTGTCAAATTGTTTTCCTCCTGTTTACATGTTATTGTTTGTTTTTTACTGCTTTCAAAAGTTTTTTCCTGATTAGTTTGAAGAAGTTTGACTATGGTATGTGTTAGTGGGATTTGTGTTTATCCTAATGAGGATTGACTCAGCTTTTTTAACCCTTAGGTTTTATGTATTTATTTAATCTGTTTCTTTATTTAGCAGTACTGAAGGGTTGGGCCCCAGGGCCTCATGCATGTGCTCTACCACTGAACTGTACCCGGTTGTTAGGTGCCCTGAAGCCATCGAGTTGGTGTTCAACTCATAGCAACCCTACTTACAATAGGCGAAACACTATTGTCAGTGCTTCTCTGCTATTCACAAGGTTTTCAATGGCTGATCGTTTTTGGGGACTAGGCTGCTGGGTCCTTCTCCCAAGCCTGTGGCACCTGATGCTCTCAGGTGGTCTCCCATCCAAGTACTAACCAGGGCTGCTTAGCTTCTGAGTTCTGATGGGATCAGATGCCACAGTGGTATGGCTATAGGCCAGTGTAGTATATATGAGGTAAAATTAAAGCTCTGAGCCAGCACGCAATGGCTCACTATCCTAGCATCTCTAGAGGCAGGAACAGGAGGATCACAAGTTTGAGACCAAAGACAGCCTAACTTATCAAGACCTTATCTCAAAACAAAAAGTAAAAATATGGCCTAGAGATGCAGCTAGGTGGTACAGCACTTGCAAAGCATGCAACTGTGAGGCCCTGGGTTCAACTCCCCAGTACCACAAAAAGAAAGAAAGAAAAAAGGAAAAGGAAGAAAGTGAAAAAGAAAACTCTGGGAACTGGCTGACACTTTTTCAAATTAACTAGTTATCCTGCCTTATCTCCACCTTTCTGTTATTTTTTTTATATACTCTTCAGAGTTTCTAGCTGTATTTAGCAGAAAGGATAAGGAAAAGTCAACTCCTCTCTTGTCCCAGAACTCTTAATCTCTATATTACTTTTATGTTTATAGTTAGGAAAAAAGTAGTCTTTATCTTCAGTTTGAAAACAAAATACATTTACATAATGTATTTAAACACATATATGAAAATGTATGCTCCAAAAGTTACCAATAAGAGGGAGATATGATAATTGGATTGTACTTATTCTAATAAAGGGTGTTTTCCCCGACTAGAAAAATAATACATACTCATTATAAAAAATGATTGTGCTTTTCTTTGGCACAAGTTAATATGCTAGTTTCCTTTGGTAAATGGAATGAAAATTTCACAGTTAATGATTGCAGGGCAGCAAACCGTCTAGATTCAATTAATTTCACCACTATTTTATAGGGAAAATATCAAAAAGAATAGGAATTTTCCTATAATTGAAGTTTAGATGCAGAACAGACCCACTCTCCATTGAAGGTCCAGTAGGCAGTTTCCCATGCACAGTGTTAGTAAGAACAGAAGCACTTGTGTTTCTTGTTTATATCTAAAATCATGTGCATAGGAGATATTAATCTTCTCCATCATGGGAATAGTAATTACAAGTGTCTCTGCCCACAGATTCTAGACTAATGAAGCTATTTCTGAGATGAATATATTGCTGCCTAATCATCTAATTTGAAGTCTTAAATAAGAACATCAAATTGTTGTATTGCAGTATTTCACATTATGAGAGCAATTTCATTCGTGTTTTATATCTACAGTGACTCATAGATGGATAAATTAATATCTTCCGTACATCAACAAATATTAATGAAATGTCTAGACAGTTACAATCGAAACATTTACAACATGACAAAGCAAGTTTGATCAGCAATGAATACGCTACCATTGTTTTATTCAGTATTCAGTCTATAGCATTGTGTTTGTTTTTGAAGATGATTAGACTAGGTTCTAGAAGCAGTCTTGCCTAAAATTATCCTCCTGACCTTGAGAAAATCAATTTCTTCTGACCTCAATTCCCCCATTTGTAAAATTGAACTTCTTGAATAACAAAAAAATTTAAAAATAAGTTCTATATTTCAGAGTCATTTTGTTTTAATTTAGTAGTTCTCTAGCTTAGGCCTAAGGTCCTAAGCTAGATTTTGATATAGTTTCCATCAGTCTTCCACTTGAAAAATGAGAAATATAAGAATCATGTAGTACATTGTTCATAAAGTCAAATAGAAAAATCATTTTCTTCCTCTTTATTGATAGCTAATTTTACTTCTCTGATGTCTGCATTTATCTCCTTTTGGATTCCCAGAGCTTCATTATTCATACTGAACTACACAAAGAATTTACTTTCAGTATTTAGAATTTTATGAATAACATCAAAGTGGCAATTTTTTCTCAATATTGTATAAATATTACAAATGATTTTTTAAAAAAGCTCTGGCAAGTTGTATTTAAAATTTTTTTGTATCATTTACATTTCATTAGTCTGTTCTGACATGTTTCTGATATTATCAGAATCACCTGGATCAATAGCATCCAGTATCCATACTCTGTATTTTCCACATGCTGTGCCCAATTCACTATCACTGCCAAATACTGAATGTATATAGGGATGGGCACATTTTGGCTAATGTGGCATAGTACCTTATTTTAAACTTTCTCAAAAGTTGGACAGTCGTTAGGAAGGGTGACCAATTTTGCCTTGCCCTGTCTTGATTATCTTCAGAGTGGGCGGGTACCCCAATACATACTTTCCAGTTTTCATAAAAAGCTGGAGACTAGAGTTGATTGATTTCTGAGACTTGTCTTTTCTTTTTTGTATCCACCATTTTCCTGCCAGGGGTGCAGGATGGTCCTCAGCCAAGAGCAGCTGCCAAGGTGGCCCAGAGTGAGAAAGGGAGTTCTCATAATGCAAAGCTCTCCACAGAAGACCCAGAACCGCTGTATCCTCAAGTTAGAAATATTTCTGGTTTTAAATAATAGAAAGTTAATCAAACTAGTTTGAGCCAAAAGTGTGGGAAGAGGGTGTGGAGAAGTATTAAAAAGGCACAGTATTTGCCAAAGGGTTTTAAATGTTGACCGAGGAACCAAGGCAAGTTCCAGATCTTCAATAAATCCACAGACCTTATCCCTAGGATGCTATCATTGGTATGACACCTAGTCTCTGTCACTTAGCTGCAAATCTCAAAATCCTGGGATGGAGTCTTATTGGCGTAACTTAGGTCACATGACTATCCATGAACCCATCAGTTCCACCAGGGGGATTAGTTCCAGTCTGAGCTTGCCCATGTCCTGGGGAAGATTCTCAAGGATGAGGGCCTCTCAGTAGGCCAAATAACCACTCCTGAAGTATCTTCTACACTGCCAACATTGTTAATTCTCTTCCTAACGGGTCTCAATATTACTTTTTCTCTGCTCAATATTCTAGTTAATTCTGTATTCATTCACCCACTGTGTTCTTTAACAATTGTCACATTTTATCCATAAGCAAATAATTTTTTCTTCCTTATCCATATTGCCATATCTCAGCTCATAATTTTAAATTCTACCTCCTGAAAATGTATTTTCAACCAACACCTTTACAAGTATCTGTAAGAAGTATCAAACAGGTTAAAATCATTCATAGTTCTCAAATCTTTTAAGTGTTTCCTATTCTAAATTAATACAGATATCCATTTTAGTTTTTTCTTAGAATTGCTCTCTCCAAATTTGATTACCTTTAATAATTCCAATCTTCAGGTGACTCACAATTATTCTTTTATAATGGTGAATTAAGCCTATAACTTTTCTCTCCTAATGACTTCCTCATAATAATATTCCTAATTAATATTAATGATAAGATCTAGCACCATAGATACAATATTTCATTCAATTCTCTTTTTTGGAAATTTTTAATGTACAACTTAATGTGTTTCATTCTGACATGTTATTTCATTGTGACATTTCCATATATGCATTTCATTGTACATTGCTCACATAACTTCCCCCTTACCCTCTTGTGCCCCTTCTCCCCTGTCTCCCACCCCGCAACCAATGGCCTCCTTTCTACTTCCGTGTGTTTTTGTGGGAATATTTAGCTATACATGTGCATCCTGATTTTGATTTAAGTCTAAGCTTTTTTCTATAGTGATCTATCTTTTCACATTGTCAGCAGTATTACATGAATAATCTAGTCCATTTGCATTATTGCCATCCTTTGATATTGTTGGTATTATTATAATTATTTCCCAAACTATTAACGTTGGGCTGTTTACTTTGAGGTCGAGCTGTCTCTCATTCCTTGCTCCTCATACAATATTTCATTCAATTCTTACACTAAACTTATGCTATCAAATTAATTTTTTTTCCAAAAGAAAAACAGTGCATTGCATATACTGTATATTCTGTGTTTTTCTTGTGATTTGAGAACTGATTATTACTGGCAGCAGTCTCTTTAAAATCAGAATTCCTTGTTTGGTGCTTTATTTTTGACATTGGTTTAATTCAGTCTCCTCAAAAAGACTGAGAAATGAAACCTTAAGACTCCAATTAAAAGCCATAGATGTATCACTGTCAATGCTTTGTAAATGTTATATCACTCAATTTTTCATCTCTACCAAAAATATCTAAGACAGGCTCATTTATGGAAGGAAAGGAATTTATTTAGGCAATGGTTTGGAGGTTCAGCAGCATGGTGCTTGCATTAATGAGGCACTCTGAGCTTCATCACATCACAGCAGATGGCAACCATGGGAGCATGTTCAGCAGCAAGTGATCACATCACCAGACAGGAAATCAGGGCAGACCTGGGGCCCTCAGTTCCTATCAAGGGCACACCACCAGTTGACCTAAGAACCCCCCATTAGTCTCCACCTCTTAAAGATGTACCACTTCAACATAACCACACTGAGAACCAAGTCCACACATGAACCCTTGGGGGACAAATGAAGCCCAAATCATAATAGATGTATTGATTTTTGTTTCTAGTCAGTGGTCACCGTGTCTGATATCTGGTATTATTTCCTCCAGATTTTCCCTGTAACAACAGACAGATGTGATACTTTCATGACTGTGAAGGGAAGCGTTAAACATGAACTAGCCAGTTGCTTATTTTGTACTGTGAATGTGCATGGGTGCTTTAATAAACTGCCGCTGTAGTCCTTCCATTTCCGGCTGTATCCTACTTCCAATTCTGTTCTCTCTCTGAATGGAACTCAATTTTTGATGATTGCACTAGTTATCTTATTATTAAGTTGTTAATATCTGACACAGCCAAGATCAATATGCCTAAGGAATGCTTTTCACTCAGTTTATCATTACCACTACTGCAGGTAAGGAAACTGAGATGTATTAATACCAGGTGTGAAAGGTCATCTCACGAGTTAGTGGAAGATTTTACATCCAAGTAGTTTGATTCTAGAATAGCATTTGTCCAGCAGAAATGTAAGACAGATACATATATATATGTGTAAATTTTCTAGTAGCCCCCTCCTAAATAAGAACAGGAAAGATTAATTTTAATTATTTAATTATTTAATATACTTTACCCAATATAATATATTCAAAGTATCATTTCAGTACCTGATTAATATGAAAATTAATGATATTTTTACAGAGCTAAACATATTCTTACCTTACGATCCAGCAATCTCATCAGCATTTACCCAGAGGAGTTGAATTCTTATGTTCACACAAGGACTTACACATGCATATTTATAGTAGCTTTATCATATTGCTGAAACTTGAAAGCAGCCACAATGTCTTTCAGCACGCAAGTGAATAGAATACATTGTGGTACCTCCAGACAATGAAACACTATTTAGTGCTTTAAAAACACTAAAAAGACATTGAAAAAGTTTGACTAAATGAAAGAAGCCAGTCTGAAAACGCGACTTGCTGTATGACTCTGTGTCAGTCAGCTGTGCCAACTGACTCACCACCCCTCAAGTTCTGCTTACAGCATTGAAGGCTTCTCTCACTTGCCTCTCCAAGGACCACATGGTAAGCTTTCCACACAGTGGCTCCACTCTGAAGTATCAATTTTCCATATTAATTGGCTTGTGTGTTGCTGAGGCAAAATACCTGACAGAAACAAGTGATGGAAGGAAGGATTTATCAAGGCTTAAAGGATTTCAGGCCATAGGGGCACAGAGGCATGGCCATGGAGCAGGTGGCAAGGCCTCTGGCAGAGGACTTCTTCACATCATGGCAGTCAGGAGCAGAGAAAGCTTAGAGGAACCAGCAGCCCACACAAAACCACAAAATGCCTGCCCTCAATGACCTCCTGCTGAGCTGGTCCTCCCTCCCAAAGTTCCATGGTCTCCCAGGATAGTGCTACAACCTGAGGACCAAACACTCAAAACACATGGTCTTTGGGGAGCATTTTATATTTAAACCATAACAGCGTCCAAATATACAACAGTCTGGATAAGGCAAAACCATGGGGATAGTAAAAAGATCAGTGTATCTATGTTGGTGGGGGAAGGGAAGAAGAATAGGCAGAACACAGGAATCACAGGACAGTGAAAGTTCTCTGCGTACCATACATCTCATTATACATTTCTCCAAACCCATAGAATGTACAGCACAAAAAGCCCTAATGTAAACTATTGATGATAATGGTATGTTGAGGCAGGTTCATCCATTTTAACAAATGTACCACTGTGATGGGGAAGGTGGATAATGGGGGAGGCTAGCATGCATTTACTCAACATAGAGGAGAAAGTATATGGACTATCTCTGGATCCTCCATTCAGTTTTGCTGTGAACCTAAAACTGTTCTCCAATTGTCTGTTAACAAATGCTATTTCAGTCTGTATTTCTAAAGTTCCTAGGAATAGCTTATATTTAAGAATGCCCTTTCATAATGTCATCTGGATGTTTTTCTTACCTGGGGCTAACAGTTAAGCATATGATTTAACAGCTGATTCCTTCTCCACATCATCTCACACTATCTGACTCAATCAGCAGTGTGCCTGTATCTGCAGCAGTTCTTTTCCCCTGAATTTACATACACAGAACATTGGTGGGGAAAATGAGACCAGAGCCCTCACAATCATCATGTGGGAATATATGTTGGTCCAAGTACTCTTCAGTCATCATAGTCTATTTCAGATATCAAGTCAAACTTTGAATCTGTCTTCCAATAACTTAGTGGATTGAGTTGGAGGCACATAGAAAAATAGTTTGCAAGATGATGTAGATTAGCCAGCCAATCCTCAATTTTCTTATATGATAGAAAGTAGAATCAGGACATGTGCATATATTTGAAATCATCTTCCAAAGACTAAACAATACAGAAGTAATTAAGAGTCTTTGTGGATGCAAGTCACAGCTTGTCTGCTTCCTCTGTGTATTCCTTTGCAATAATTACTTCATGTCTTTAACTTCAGTTCTTACATCAACAAAGTTGACATAATGGTATTTATCTCACAGGATCATGTGTCTAGCCTGTGATGCTCCTGTGTGCTCAATAAATGCTGTCTTTTCACCATACTACTAATTGAATAAAATACTGTAGATTATCTTGTTTCTCAGAAACAAATGCCTGGCAAGGAAATTAAGTTTGCTCAAATGTATCTTAATCAAATTTTTAAAATTTCCTCCAAAAAAGAGAATAATTTCCAGTAATCATATGACATTCCCCTGACCTAGGAAAGCTTACCAGTCACAGAAAAGTCATAGAGTCTAGAGTCATTCAGCATGCAGTCTGATAACTGTGCCCCAGTGCCATCTGTTCTGGAAAAGAAAAGGTAAATATTCTTGTTGATGGTCTTGTTTCTTAGGTAATGCTTTGTAATTACAAGGTAATCCCTTATAATGCTTTTGTTCAGTTCGTACCTGTATGCCCGCTCTTACTGTGTCAGTGCTCACAGTATGAGGCACCACCTACCTCTGGGAAAACAAAAGTAGAGAAGAGTTCTAATGGGAAGGGAAGGATTTCAAATACTTTTTTTCATTCTAAGTCACACCAAGTCCATTGTGTACTCCACTCGGAGCATATCTCAGTTCATACTGGCCATATTTCAAATGCTCAATGGCCACATGTGGCTAGTGGCTACTGCCCTTTTAGCACATCATTCTCCTCCTAAATGTTCTGTCTTGCAAGTTCCTTCAATGTGTTTGTTTAAAAATTTCATTTCTCCAAATCATATCATATTGACATTGAACTAATTCATAATATGGAAATTTTAAAAACAGGAAATTTTAAAAACTAAACAGCTCAAAAGGACAAGCACCCACTGAACTTTCAGAAAATAATTATTTAATTCACAGTGCATTTATGGAGGAATACATAGTCATTGGTATTTTTAGCTTTTAAAACATCCTTAAAAATTAGTTTAATTAGGGTCTATAGGGTCAAACTGAAGTCTAATTCATTCAATATCAGTTGAGTACCCAGTGGCAGAAACTGCACTAGTTACCAAAAACAAGACAAATCCCCCGTCCTGAAGGAGGGACTGAGATCCCCAAATTAATGATAGTTTGACTTATAATTCTTGAACTTTATAATGATGTGAAAGCAGTATGTATTTAGTAGAAACCTTACTTTAGATTTTCAGTTTGGATCTTTTCCCAGACTACAGATATGTAGTGTACACTCTCTCCTGATGCTAGACAGGCTTGGCCACAGCCATTGCTCCTAGCCAGCACCTCAGTCAACACACTTGACAACCGCTGATTTCAGAGCTGTAGTTTGCATTGTGTATTGAATGCATTCTTGACTTGCAGTGGGTTTATTGGTGTGTGACCCCTTGTCGTCGAGGGCTATCTGAACAGGTGAGAGATGGAGCCACAATGTGAACAGATTTATTACCTGCTTTTCCCAGTGGCCTTCCAAGAGAAGTCTGCCTTTTCTGCCAGCATGCACTACCTCCTACAGGAGACTTAGTGATTTGTGGCTGTTTTCCGAAGGTATATTTTGTCTTTAATAGGTGTAAGATTGTGAAGCCTAAAAGAAAACCCAGTTTTCAAAGGATCTATAACATGTTTGACAGAAGAAAGGTAAGAATGTAGCTTTCCATAGATTGCCTCTTTTATGTCATGCAAAAGAAAAAATTATCTTGAAACAAATTTTAAAACTAAACTTTGTTTGGCTAAATATATTAATCTTTAATTCAAGTAATTTTAGCCCGTACAAAAATGGACTTTGAACTTCAAATCTCTCCACAAATCTTTCCACCTGTTATAACTGTTTATGTAAATCTCTCTGCAACTGAAGTTCATGTTACTGGGGACTTGTTAATACATCAACAATGGAAATCCTATCTCCTTATTATCTAAAGGACAAAGAAAATGAAATTCACTTTCAAATAAATTTATAAGCACAATTCTAAAACTCTTATTTTTGTTGTTTACTTGAGCAATTGTGTAATCAAATAACTACTGTAAGAAAACTAAAAATGAGAAGTTGAAAAACACTTTAGGAGACAAAATTGTTGCTACTTTTGGGATCAATAGAAGAGACTTGTTAAATAGTAACATAAAATGTAATATACTTTATGTAGAAATTGAATAAAATGGAATCAATTTACTAATAAAACTCCCACTTACATAATGTATGTTTATAAGACACTGGGATTTATTCTGAGGTTTGTAATTAGAATTCTATCATGTTTCCATTTGAGCACTTACATGATCGCTTATATAGTACCAATAAAACCAAAAGATATTCAAAATTATTTTAGAAGACAACCTTTTTCTGTTTCTGAATTATTTTAGTAGACTTACCAAGTCATTTTGTTGTTCTCAGCAATAGGAAAAATAGTGTAATTACCCTACCTACAAATAGAATAAAATGGAAACAGTTTACTTTTAAAATTCACATTGAAGTAATCTACATTTATAAAGCAGTATCTTAAGAATTTTAAGCTTTCATTTGAGGCATGGAATGATCATTTAATAGCAATGAAAGGGAAAATATCAGAATTACGTTAGAAAAAAACAAAAATGCATTTTCTTATGATGCTGATCTTTGGAAATTGGCTCCTTGAAAGACTACATCAACCCTCCAGGTGTGTTACTTCTGTTTTCAAGTTGTGTGAACAAAAGACAATATCTTGTACTTGTGAAAAGATGTGCTGGGCCACAGACATCCTTCTGAGGAAAGAATTCCTGGGGAGATCTGTACTTGCTTTTCAGAGAACTGCATGGCAGGAGATCCTCCTCTCAGGAGCTTTCCCCTGCCACAGATATACCATCTAACAGGAGGATGAGGCAGGAAAGTCCAGCCTGGGCAGCTGCCTCATGTCTAGGTAGGAAGATTGAACTTGTCATAATTTAATGACCAAGATACCGTGCAACATCGTATCTATTGGCCTCATCCTGAAGAAGTGTTCTCAAAAGAAGGTCTTGGCATCAACCAACCCAGGGGACACCAGAGGAAGTCCTGTGTTACTGTGGGGAGGATCTGTTGTGCCTGGGATGGAGGTGCCTGACAGAAGGATCTGGTTACACCACACAAAGTTCTGGATACCTGAATATCCCAACCTTAGTACCAGGGGATTCTGGTACCATTCGAGGCTTTGTCAAAAGTGCTTTCGAGATATCAAGGACCTAAAGATGCTTTTTGAAGAGTTGAAATATAAGTTCTTCCTAAATCACTGTTTCTCTGAAGTATGCATTTTATTTCTTTAAGTCATCAAACATTTTCTCAGCCAGTGGAGCTTTCAACTAAATATCAAGAGCTTCTTTTCTAATGAAAATATATAAAATTCAGTGGTTATTTCTGATTTTTCTAGAGTAATTTTGGCTTGCATTATGAAGATGTCTAGCTCTTCATATGAATGGAAGATATTTTTATCTGCTTTGGAGATCATCTTCTCTACATACTATAGTAAATCATTTTAAATCAAGTAATGCATGATCCTTTTAATTTATTGATGTAGATTACTGATGATTTTAAGTTTCTGCTGAAGCTCTGGGATCTCACTTTCAAACAGAATTGTTCTGACTACAATCAAACTAAAGTATTTTTGAGATTTTTAATATAGTCCATAAATTTGTTTGTTATTTTGAATTCAATAATTTGATGTAAATTTCATTGCTTTTTCCTTCATGAGTTTTTTGTTTTTTGCAGTATGAAGAGATTGTAGCCTTGGCCTTGTGCATGCTAGGCAAGTGCTATCACATAGCTGCTCCCCCAAGCCCCTTGTTATAAGAGTTTTATTTTGACAGTAATTTGTGCAGGCTGCTTCCGGCCTCAAACTCTCCATCCTCTCCCTCACCTTCTTGATTTGCTGGTATAACAGGTATGTGCCAAGGCGGCCAGCTTCCTTTAAGGGGTTTTAAAGACACATTTACCTTAGCCACATTAATTCATTTCTTTAAAGCTCCATTTTAATTATGCAAATATAAATCTTCATGCCCTTAGATAAGGCAATGTTTTTGTTTGTTTGTTTGTTTTTGTTTTTTTTTACTTCTCCACCCTACCACCACCCCCGGGGACAGGACCTTGCTTTGTATCCTATGCTGACCTAGAACTCACTATGTAGCATAAGCTCGCCTCAAACTCACAGTCCTCCTGCCCAAGCCTTGCTAGTGCTGAGTTTGTAGGCATGTGCCACCCTGATCAGCCTGGACAGTGGTTTTATAGATGACACAAAGGGTATAACCAAGAAAAGAAAACAATGATAAATAGGACTTCATTTAACGTGAAAACCTTTGCCAGGTGTGATTGTACAGGCTTGCAATCCCAGCACTTGAGAGGCTGGGGCAGAAGAGTCAACATGAGTTCACAGCCAGCCTGCTCTACACAGTGAGTTCCAAGCCAGCCTGGGCTTCACAGTGAGACGCTATCTCAAAAAGAAAACAACAACAACAAAAATAAAGTAAAAACTTTTGTACATTAAAGGAGAGATTCCCAATCAGACAGCACAGGAAGAAGTGAGTGGTGGGCTGTCAAGTGAAGGTTCCTCTGAATTTATTCAATAAATGTGATGTACTTGAATCATCCTGAAACCATACTCCCCTGGTCCATGGAAAAATTGTCCTCCATGAAACTGGTCTCTGGTGCCAAAACGATTGGGGACCTCTGCATTAGAGGATGCTATCAATAAAGTAAAGCCAGGCACTGTGGCACATGCTAACCCCAGTGACTCCAGAGGGTGGGGTACAAGGATCATAGGTTTGAGGTCAGAGGCAGCGTGTGCAATTTAGTGAGACCTTGTCTGAAAAAATAAATATGGGAGCTGGGGGTGCAGCTCAGTGGTGGAGCATTTGCCTACCTTGTGTGAGCCCTGGGTTCAACAACCTCCAGTGTTGCATAAATAAAAATAAATAAAGTAAAAAGACAGCCCACAGAATTTGAGGAAAATGTTTTCAAATCATAGATTTAATAACAGTCTAGTATCTAGAATATATAAAGAACTATTGTAATTCAACAATATAAAGACAACCCAATCAAAGATGGACATTGTTGTTAAGAGCACACAATCTTTTTTTTTTTTTTTCTTTTTTGTGGTACTGGGGGTTGAACACCCAGGGCCTCACACTTGCATGCTTTGCAAATGCTGGACCACTGAGCTGCACCCTGAGCCCATTTTTTTTTTTTTTTTTGCTTTTTTTTTTTTTTTTTCCACACAGTGTCTCGCTAAATTATCCAGACTGCCTCTGGTCTCAAACTTGAGATCGTCCTGCCTCTGTCTCCTGAGTTGCTGGGATTACAGGTGCACACCCCCTCACCTGGCCACACAATCTTTTTTATGTTTAAGCCATTGTTGCAGACACTGTCAATCCTTCTAGTTGAGAGTTTTCCATTCTTTCATTGATCTGCCACTCGCAAACATGATGTCCTTCTCCTGGGATTGGTCTCTCCTGGTAACATGTCCAAAATATGTAAGATGCAGTCTAGCCATCCTTGCTGCCAAGGGGCACTCTGGTTGCACTTCTTCTAGGATGGACCTGTTGGCTCTTTTGGCAGTCCATGGTATATTCAATATTTGTCTCCAGCACCATACTTCAAAAGCATCAATTCTTCCCCTGTCTTCATTATTCAGTGTCCAGCTTTCATAACCATATGATGTGACCAAAAATACCATGGCATGAGTCAGGAGCACCTGTATCTTCAATGTGACATCTTCTCAGCATTTTAAAGAGGTCTTTTGCAACAGCTTTTCCCAATACAATGTGTCTTTTGATTTCTTGACCGCTGCTTCCGTGAGTGGTGTTTGTAGAACCAAGTAAAACAAAATCTCGGGACACCTCAACCATTATTTACCATTATTTATCATTATTTATCATTATTTATCATCCTCCATTTATCATGACGTTGCTTACAGATCTGGTTGTAAGGATTTTGTTTTGTTGATGTTGAGGTGCAATCCATACTGAAGACTGTGTTCTTTGACCTTCATCAGTAAATGTTTCAAATCCTCTTCACTTTCAGCAAGCAGAGTTGTGTCATCTGCATAACACTGATAGTTAATGAGTCTTTCTCCAATCATGATGCCACATTCTTCTCCATGTAGTCCAGCTTCTCAGATTATTTGCTCAGCATAGAGATTGAAGAGGCATGGTGAAAGGATACAGCCCTGATGCACACCTTTCTCCACTTTAAACCAGGCAGTATTTCCTTGTTCTGTTTAAATGACTGCTTCCTGGTCCATGTACAGATTCCCCATGAGTACAATTAATGCCCTGGTATTCTTTCTTTGAACTATTTCCATAATTTGTTTTGATCCACACAGTGAAATGCCTTTGCATAGTCAATAAAACAGATGTCTCTTTGGTATTCTCTGCTTTTGTCTAATATCCACCAGACATCAGCAATGGTGTCCCTGATTCCACACCCTCTTCTGAATCCTTGATTTTCCAGCACTTCTCTATCTATATACTGGTGTAGTTGCTTTTGAATGATCTTTAGCAAAATTTTGTTTGCCTGTGACACTAATGATATCATTTGATAATTTCCATATTCCATTGGATCTCCTTTCTTGGGAATAGGCACAAATATGGATCTCTTCCAGGCAGGTGGCCAGGTAGCTATTTTCCAGTTCTCTTGACATAAACACATTAGTACCTCCAGTGCTGCATCTGTTTGTTGAAACATCTCTATTGGTATTCCATGAATTCCTAGAGCCTTGTGTTTTGCCAATCCCTTCAAGGCAGCTTCCACTTCATCCTTTGGTACCATTGGTTAAGGCGGTTGAATAGTCATTTCTGCAAAGAAGATACACAGGTGGCCAGTAAACACATACAAAAAGGCTTAACATCAAAAATTAAGAAAATGCAAATCAAAACCACAATGAGACACCACCTCATGTCCACAATAAGAACTATAACAATAATTGCTTTAAACAGTGGGAAATAACAAGTATTACCAAGAATGTGGAAAAATTGAGCCTTTATAGTTTATTGATGGGAACATTAAATAGTGTGGCCACTATGGAAAACATTTTCCTCAAAATGTTAAAGACACAGCTACTATGTGACTCAACAATTACATTCTGAGAATTTAAGAAGATTAAAAACATGTTCAAACAAAATTTTATGCATGAATGTTCACAGGAGCATTTCTATGATATGCAAAAAGTGGAAACAGTCAAACATCTATGAGTGGAAGAACATAGATGAGCAAATTGTGGTAGATCATATAAGATGATGCTATTCAGCCAAACAAGGAAGTATGTTACAACATGGATGAATGCTGAAAACATGCTAAGTAAAAGAAATCACGCAAAAACCCTTATATGGTATGACTGCATTTTTATGAAATGTTTAGCATAGACAAATCCATGGGGACAAAAGCAAACAGCAGTTAAATAGGTCAGTGAGGCAAGAATGGAGAGCGATTGCTTAAGGGGTATGAACTTTTTTCTGGGTTGACAAAAATGTTCTGAAATCAGATAGTAGTGATGGTTATACAACCTTATGAATGTACTAAAAGCCACTGATTTGCAAACTTTAAAATGTTTAAAATGATGAATTTCGTGTTACATGAATTTCACCTCAATAAAAGATTCCATTTTATTAATTTTCTGCAGTCTCCCTTATCTGACATATTGATTGTATCCAATTCCCAGGTCCCATTCATGTTCTCTTAGCCACGAACAGCAGCCTGACCTCTCATTTCCTGCAAGTTTTTTTTTGTTTGTTTATTTTATTTGCTCTTTCTATCTTTAGCTTCTTGTGAAAGTAGACTTGTGCTTTCATGAAGACAGGCTTTGATCCAAACCATCTTTTATTTCCATCTTAAGTTTGTCTTCATTTGTCCTGTATAATTTTAAGGCTATTTATCATGATAACTCTTTGCATTTGGTTTTCTGATGCAATTTCTAAAGACTGTATCTCTCTTATATTGTCAGCCATCAGTTCAACTTGTTCCAGTTGCTTGGATTTTTCTTTTAATTCCCAAGAATAGTATATTTCCAGATTATTGTTAATAGCCACCAGTTTTTGTATATATGATCATTTGTTCTCAAATCTGCCTTACAACAGAGAAAACTGAAATCTTCCAAATTCTATTTGGATGGGGCTAAGCTTGCAAAAAAAAAAAATTGATATTTTTCCTCCAGGAAAGTAGAAACTTAAATGGCCAGTCCTTTGTGCTTATTTGAATAAAGTTTGGTTTAAGATAACACCTTAATATGACTGAAAATATGATTATATCCACAGTAGTAGGTGGGGATCTACTCTAAGGTTTGGGAAGCACAGCCCTAATTAACTCTTTGTCATGCTTCAAATATCAGATGGAGTGCTCTTTCCTCAGGGAGGTATGTAACCCCACATCCTAAGTGGAGTCCTTAATTATAACCTCCTGTTCCTTTCCTTCAAAGACCTGTTACAGTTTGTAGTCACCTGCCCATCTCCACCTGGAGGTGGTCATTACCCAGAATTTGGTGTTAAGGCTATCCTTGCTTTCTTTGGATCTCATCACACATGCAGGTGGCACTAAACAATGTATCATTCAGTTTTGTCTATTTTAAAAACTATATCAATGAAATCATAACATACGGCTTTTTGCAACTTCTTTGTTTTCCCTCCATGTCTTGAGACTCATCTGTTTATGTGTGCAGTTGTAGTCTATTCATTTTCACTGCTCAACAAAATACCATGACACCTATAGATCTGTTTTCTAAACTGTTTTAATGTTCATTTGTGTCAATTTTTTTTTCTTGTTAGAAATTATTATGGGATATGGTGCAATGGGTTTCTTATACATGTGTAGGACTTCACATGAACAAAGATTTTCTTTTAGTTTAACCTTAGGAATAGAATTGCTCAGTATACTATATGTGCTTTATTTGACTTTATTGGTTGTCAATCCATTTCCTGCTACTGTGATAGAATAGCACAGGCTAGGTAACTTGTAAGCAATAAAAGTGTACTTGGCTCAGAGTTCTGGAGGCTGGGAAGACTAAGGTGAGGTCCTTCAGGTTGTATCCTATCATGGAGAAGGACTAACAAGCACCCACAGAACAGGGGAGGGGCTGAACTTATCCTCCCATCAGCAGCTCACTCTGGAGATAACGAATGCACTTCTGAGATGACTGCGTTGATTCGCTCATGAGGACAGAGTCCTCATGACTGCGTCAGCTCTTTAAGGTCCCACTTAATACCATCACGACAGCAATTAAATTTCAATGAGTTTTAGAGGAAACATTTAGGCCAGAATGATTTCCAAAGTTAGGGTAGCAAGTTACACTCCCGCCAGGAATATGTGAGTTTACGTTGGTCTACGTTCTTATCAAAACCATTGCCTTATTTTTGTAATTGTGCCAGTCTGGTGAGTTGAAATAGTTTCTCATTGTAGTTCTAATTTCCACTTATATGACTAATGATGACATTAAATCTTTTTTTCTGCATTTCTGGGGATTGGAATTTCCTTTTCTGTGAAGTTTCCTTTTGCTTATTTTCTATGGAGTTTTTTATTTACATATTTATGTGTAGGAGTTATTTATAGATTTGGAGTACTAATATTTTGTGCATTATATATGTGTGTGTATATAGTGACTATCATCTCCCAGTTATAGTTTTTCTTTTCATTCTTTTCATCAATGTCTTTCAAATGGAAGCTCTTTACTAATATTTTTAATTTACAACTTTTTTCTTTTCTTTTTCTTTTTATATTTTATATAAGAAATCTTTCTCCAACCTAAGATCCTAAAGATATTCTATATTTTCTTCTAAAAGTTTTAAGGTTTACCTTTCACACTTAAGTGCTTGATCCATATGAAACTGAGTTTTGAATGTGGTATAAAGTAGAGTTCATTTTCATATGAGTTTATCCTTCTCTTGTGTAAAACAAACCTGGAGGTAGATGATCTATCAACTAGAAAGACACTCTTAAATGAACCAGGAGAAATGTATTGGCAAGTTCTTGGTAACATTATTCACAAGAGCAAAACACAGGAAATGCCTCCCAAACGTCCATTAGTAATACAATGGATGAGTACATTGGTATATAGATGTGCAATGAAATACCACAGAGCACTAAAAATGAAAGATCTGTAGCTACACATAGCAAGATGAATAAATGCTCCCAAACCATCTTATTTTGAACAAAACAAAAAACATTGTAAAAATTTATAAAGCATAAGCCCATTATATAACATTTGAAAATAAACAAAACTGAAAACCTATTATTTACAGATACTATTTACCTGATTAAAATATGAAGAAAAACAAGAGTATGGTTAATAGGAAATTTAGAGTAGTGATTACTATAGGGAAGGAGGGAGGTGATCAAGGTCAAGAATGGACACACAAAGTGCTTCAGATCTATTGGTAAGCTCCTCTTTTCTTCAGCAGGATGTGGGACAATTCTCCCCTTTCCTTACAATTCAAGGTGTTTCATAGTATTGCCCCCAGTGCTGTCTTCTTGAAGCCCATGCCTAATTACATCACATTTTGTGAGCTGCTTCTCCTCCAACTACCTTATAAGAATTGGAGTTCCCAAACTTCTGACCTGGCCATCTTTGTATCTTATGTAACTGGGGAATCTCAGTGAGTGATTTATCCATCTTCATGATTTTCAACTTCCACTTTAGTAGAGATGATTCACAATTTTCTGGCTTTCCTAAACCTCAGACCCACAGAGATAGCTACTGATCAAATATTTCCATTTGCATGTTCCACAGTAGTTCAGACTCAGCATGTTTAAAACTTGACTGTTTGCCTACTCTTCCTCCAAGCAGATTCTCTTATGCTCTACATCAAACTGTTAAAGGCTACATGGTAGCCTATTGCCAATATTTAGAAGTGATCCACAGCTATTCTTTCCTCTGATCCTTTCCCAGTTGTAATCAGTCACACCAAATCCTACCACATCTATCTCACATCTTAAAGACATACCCTGGACGTTGTTGTCATTATTGTTGTTGTTGTTGTTGCTATGTGCTGTCCAGTCAGGTCTGACTTATGGCAACCCTGTGGACAGCAACCCTGTGTTCCAGACACACAATCTTTTTGTGTTTAAGTACATTGTTGCAGCCACTGTGTCAATCCATCTAGTTGAAAGTCTTCCTTTGTTTTCTTGGCCCACCACTATCCCAAACATGATTTCCTTCTCCAGGGATTGGTCCCTCCTGACTACATGTCTAACATATGTAAGACATAGTCTAGCCATCCTTGCTGCCAAGGAGCATTGTAGTTGCACTTCTTCTAGGATGTACCTATTGGTTCTTTTAGCAGTCCATGGTATATTCAATATTCGTCTCCAGCACCATAATTCAAAAGCATCAATTCTTCTGTCTCCCTCATTCAATGTCCAGCTTTCAGAACCATATGATGCAACCGAAAATAACATGACATGAGTCAGGAGCACCTTTATCTTCAATGTGACATCTTTGCTTTCAACACTTTAAAGAGGTCTTTTGCAACAGCTTTTCCCAATACAATGCATCTTATTTCTTGACTGCTACTTCCACAGGTGTTGATTGTAAAACCAAGTAAAGCAAAATCTTAGACAACCTCAATCTTTTCTCTATTTATCATGAAGTTGCTTACAGACCTGGTTGTAAGGATTTTTGTTTTGTTGATATTGAGGCATGAGCCATACTGAAGGCTATGTTCTTTGATCTTCTTCAGTAAATGTTTCAAATCTTCTTTTTTTCTTTTTTTAAGTAACCAAGATATGTTTATTGTTATTTTTATTGGAAATTTTTAATGTACACCTTAATGTGATTCATTCTGACATGCTTTTCATTGTGACATTTCCACATATGCATTTTGTTGTACATTATACAGTTAAGTTCCCCCTTACCCTCTTGTGCAATTCCTTCCCCCGTCCCACCCCCCACCAAAGACTTCTCTTCCATTTGCTTGTCTTTTCATGGTAATATTTTTCTATATATCCTTGGGTTCCAATTCTGTTTAAGATAGAAACTTTTTCTGTAGTGAACTTTCTTTTTGCATTGTCAGTATTATTACATGAATTTTCTAGTCCCTCTATAATAATACCATTCTTTGGTATTATTGGTGTTATTATAATTACTTCCAGGACTATTAAAGTTGGGCTGTTCACCTTGAGGTCACCCCCTCCCCCATTCTTCATTCCTCCTTTTCCTCCTCTCTCCCCTCTCCTCTCCCAGGTTTTCCTCCTTTTGCTAGATCTCTCCCTCCTTCTTTTGCATTCCCCAAATTGTCCCTTCTCCACCAGGTCGACTTTAGCTTTTTTTAAAAATTATGTTCTGACATCTGCATAGGATTTTTTCCTTCTTATAATTTTGATTCAGCTCCCACATGTGAGTGAGAACATGTGATATTTCTCTTTCTGAGCTTATGTTCTTTCACTTACAATAATTTTCTCCAATTCCATCCATTTTGCTGCAAATGGCATTATTTCATTTCCTTGATTGCTGAGTGGTATTCCATTGTGTATATATACCCTAGGTTTTTTTTTATCCATTCTTTTAAATCTTCTTCAGTTTCTGCAAACAAAGTTGTGTCATCTGTATAACACAGGTTGTTAATAAGTCTTCTCTGACCCTAATGCTACATTCTTCTTCATAAAGTCCAGCTTTTCAGAATATATGTGCAGCATAGAGATTGATGAGGTACAGTGAGAGGATACTGACACATACCTTTCTCAACTTTAAACCAACTAGCGTTTCCTTGTTCTACTTGAACAAAGGCCTCCTGGTCCATGTACAGATTCCTCATGTGCACAGTTAAGTGCTCTGGTATTCCCATTCTTTGCAATGTTATCCATAATTTGTTGTGATCCACACAGTCAGATGCCTTTGCATAGTCAATAAAACATAGATAGACATCTTGCTGGTATTCTCTGCTTTCGGCTAATATCCATCTGACATCAGCAATGACGTCCCTGCTTCCACTCCCTCTTCTGAATCCAGCTTAATTTTCTGGCAGTCCCTTGTCGATCTGCTCCTGTAGTCACACTAGATGATCTTATGTTTGTGTGAGATATTAATGATATTGTTCAATAATTGAGTAACATATATTAAAAGTCTTCAAGGAATGCATTATTGAGTCAGTTGTCTCCCAAAAATTCACATGTTGAACTAGGAGCACCTCAAAATGTGGTCTCATGTGGAAACAGGGTCATTGTAAACATAACTATTTAAAGTAATACTGGAGTATGGTGGTCTCCTAATTCAACATCACTGTTGTCCTCATTAGAAAGGAAAATTGGACACCAGGCATGCACTCAGGGAGAATCCCATGTGAAGATGATGGCAGAGATTGGGGTGATGCAACAGAGGACAGGGAACCACCAATAGTTAGGAGAGAGGCATGGGACAGAGCCTTCCTCAGAGACTTCAGAGGAGATGATACTGCCAACACCCTGACCTCCAGCTCCTGGTCTCCAGCACTGTGAGACAATACTTTCATATTATTTAAGCTAACCAGTTTGTAGTACTTCATTTTAGCATCCCTGGGAAACTAATACAATATGCATGCTTGGATGGGAATTTCCACACCTAGCAATAATTCCACAAGTGAACACAGGCATTCATACAAGGGTATTTGTAATGTAATATTTGTAATTATACAATAGGGAAAACAACCCCTAGGTCCTATAGTAGAAAACAACGTTTTTATGACCTATTCAAACACTGGAAAGTTATGTAGCTTTTCAGAATGAGGATGTCTGTGTAAAGCTTAAGAAAGACATTCACAGCATAGTTAAGTTGCTTAAAGGGGACTACAAAAGAGTATACACATTAGGAGGCCATTTCTTGCAGCATATTTATGTGTGTTATACATGCATAGGAAAAACCTGAAATGTATCAACATGTTTGCAATGGTAGAATTTCAGGTAGTTTACATTTTTTCTTTTGTTTATCCATATTTTCTTGAGATGTGGTAAAAAAATTAACCTGTAAGTGTTCCTTGTTTTCCCTCTCCTCTTTACCCCTCAAAAGGATTGCTTAATAGATTCACAATCCCTCACTACCTTGGGAAGGAGAAAGAAACAGGGTAGGAGGAGAGAGAAGAGGAGGAAAGGGATGTTAACCTAATCTATAAAAGCACTAGGCGAAAAAAATTAGGAAATTTAGAAAGCAAAATATCAGTGTGAATGCTACAATAGAAAGCCTGGGGAGGTATAGTCGTGAATGGGAGGTCCCAAAGCAATACCAGGGATGAGAGAGTTGTGCAAGAGAGGAAGGGGCACAGGAAAAATAATCGCTCATAAATAAAATTCTTTTAAAGTATCTTCTAGCAGTGCAAGTCAGTGTTCAGAATTTCATTTTTTATTGTGTTTAGTTTGGATTATGCTTTGAATGCAGTGTCACATGGAGAAGACCCAATAAGTCTAAGATTTATAAAGTTTATGTTACTTTTTTTCTGCAATAAACCATAGATTCCAGTTCACAAACTGAAGCATGCAAGAAATATTGCCTTATTTTTATATCGTGAATTTAATTCTTATTCATTTTTATTATTCTACACAGTGGCAGAAACAGCCTTAGGCACTGTGAGTTTTCTGCTTGAGATCATAATAAGTGGAAGAAGTGCAGGCGGAGCTTAGGTCCTGTTGAGCACAGTGGAACATGTCTGGGCCTCGCGACTTTGAGATGTGTCATGTCCCATCTGGTCCTTAGTCATCTGTTCACTTAGATACTATCTTTCCAAGTCTGATGAGTGTGGGCCTGTGCTGTGCTTGAGGCAAAGGAAGCACTGACCTGATGCTCCCTGGGTCACATCCGTTTACTCCCCACCACACTGGACTGTTGGTAAACTCTGTGGTGTTGTGCCCTCTAGGGCTCAGTGTGGCCTCAGGAAAGAGACAACAGACCCACTGAAACCCTCAAGTGGGATTCCGTTCTTCCCTGTTTTTGCAGAGTTTCTGCCATTTCTTCCCTGTATCTTCCTTTAAATTGCCCCAGTTGTACATCCTGTGCATTGGATATCTTTCTCCAGGGTATCTGTTGACATTTAGCTCTTACACATTTATCTCCAATTCTCTTTCTCCTCTTGCTCCTGGAAAATCTTGCCACAGTTTGTGTCTTTCTTCTTTGACCTATGTGCTTCCTTCGCTGTCTTTTTCTTGGACATTTGTTCTGTTATCTATCCATGAAATAGTCTTCCAGCATTCCTTCTTTGGACCATTGTCTCTGTCCCTTTTCCTAGGTTATCTGTTCCAGTTACAAGAGTTTAACCACCTCTTATATTCTAGTCTACAACTCCAATCCAAAATCAGTGCCTAGGTGCTGTATATCCCTTAGTCTCCAACAAACCATTAAAGACTCAACTTGTTTTCAGATTTACATACCTTCTGCAAACCTGTTCTTTCTCCTGCTTATTTCTCTCTCCATTGGTGTATGTAATTACAAACTGCACAGGTGATTAGGGAAAAGTGCTTAGTGCTGAAGGTGTTCAATGGAGACACTCTCCACCTGTCTGGAATAAAGAGTAGGGACACAAGGAAGGGTTCTCTTAGATATCACTGTAGTTTGCATCTCTGGATCTTCCTGAGGTAGGCTATATTTTAGCTGAATTTTTATTTTTTTAAAGAAACATTGGATTTGAGCTGTATTTTATTTCATTTACCCTTGTGGTGCTGGAGGTCAAACCTAGGGGCTTTCACTGTACCTAGGGCAAGCACTGTACCACTGAGCTACCTCCCCAGCCCTCAGCTGAATCTTGAAGGGAAGACAAGGAGGTTAGTGAGTATATGGAGTGGGAGGAATTGTAGGCAGAGGGAGGTGCATCTAAAAAGACACAAAAGTGAGAGGCAGCAGTGATTTGGCTTAGACTCTTGCCTGAAAGAGATGAGTCCAGATGTCCTCAAGTTTTCCATGCCATACCAAGGATGTGCACAACAGAAGTGGATCACCAAGGTTCAGGCAAGAGAGGGGGACACTATATGTGGAGTATTTGAAGACAATTAAAATGACTAAATTGCTAGAAATGTTAAAGAATGATAAAATGCTCATGTTAGATTTTCTGTGGCTGTGACAAAATGCCTGTCACAAACATCTCGAGGGAGTGAAGATTTATTTTGGCACATGGTTTCAGAGGTTTCAGCCCCTCATGTGGGGAGAGAATAAGAGAGCGGAGTAACTCACATCATGGTAGCCAGGAAGGAGTGAGAGAGAACGACTGTGATGGCATGGAGTGACTTCCTCCTTTTCCCCCTATATGCCACCTGGGTCCTCAGCCTATTGGATAATGCTGCCCACATTCAGAGTGTGTCTTTCCCCCTTTCTAGAAATAATCCTTTCTAGAAATGCCCTAGTGTACACAATCAGAGGTGTACACTACCAATCTCTTAGGCACCTTCCAGTCCAATCAAGTTTACAATCAGGATTAACCATCACGATGTTCCTTTCCATCAGGGTGCTCCCCTCCTGCCCCAGTGCATCACTGCACATTTTTTCTGATTGCTGGGGGCAGGGAAGTGATGGGGCTAGACTCTTGGGTTCTCTAGATCCAGAGATGCCAACACTGTTCACCCAAGGCTCAGTGTTCTGAATTTAATTTTTTATTTTGTTTAGTCGTTCGGATTATGCTCAGTCATGTGTCGCTCCTTGGGTTCCCACCGTGTCTTCTAAATGCTGAATTTCTGCAATAGACACATTGTACTTTAATCTGTTCATGACTTTCTGAATTTACTGTGTATAAAGCAACCTTTTTCATTTTCACACCTCCAGGATCTAGGGAAATACAATTGCTCCTTGCCTCATGACAGGGCTCCACCTCAATAAGCCCATTGTCATTTGAAATATCATAAGTCATTTAATATGTTTAACCTACCAAACATCCAATCTTAGCAGCAGAGTACAGAAGAGTGTTAGTTTACCCTCGTGTTCACGTGGCTGACGAGCTGCTGTTCACTGCCACTGCTTAGTGTCATGAGATAGCATCCTAACACCTATCACTAGCCCAGGAGAAGATTCAAACTCAAAGTCTGAAATGCAGCTTCTTAATACAGTCACTTTTGCACCATTGCAAAATCCACCCATTGCAAGTCAGAGGATCTGTACTCATCACAATAGTATGAGCTAATGACGAAGGTGTTGATGTTGTGCTGGGACATACACTTTTAAAAAACACTTATTTTATGGAAAATAGTATTTGGAGCATGCCCTTGGTGTCTCCTTCCAATCCTTTCCTGGTGCCCTTTAGAAAGCCTTCTGTAAACTTTCCACATATCTTCTAATACTGAATTGTCTCCACCTTGACTCTGTAATATTCATAAAGTAGAAGACATTTTTTAGTCTTAAGTAATGTCCTTCTACAAATCTCTGCCAAGGTTTTGTTTCATTAAGACAGTGACCAAGATGCTGGATTCAGTTATCATTTCATTCATTTAGCCCCACCAGTAAATAGCGACAGAATTCAGAAGTCTGAACTACACTAATGTGGAAATTTTAAAAGGCACTGGAAATCCTTGACAGGTGAAGCTGGAACTTTTAAAATGCATGTGACAGGAGACCAAATTGAAATGTTCTTTCTGTAATCATCAAAGAGATATGCTATAAAATCATTCCTATTTCAGGGGAGGAAGAACAATCTATTCCTCTTTTCTTATCACCACCATTTACAATCACAACCAGGGCTTATGGATACTTTCTTTCCAGTGTCTCATAATTATCCCTTTCTTTCCATGTTGCTTATAGTAAGCTTATGAGTGTTCCACAGCATCATACCATGCTGTATGCAATGTTTCTTTAAATAGTTTTTAGTGTTGAAATTTCAAAAGACCTGGAAGCGCTGGTGTGCAGGTAAACGTTTCATATTCAGGTCTCTGGAGAAAGTTCTGCTTGCAGTGCTTGCCAATTTCAATGGTGTAAATACTGGCACAAAGGCAGATTTCAAGCTATCACCTTGATATCACTGAATGAAGAAGCTCGGAAAGGTGACACCGGTGGTTTTCATGAGCTGATACAAGCTGCTACAAGTCAGCTACAGCACAGCACTGGCTGGATGACTAATTTTTCTCAATCACCACATAAATTAGACTATCCTCAAATTCAGAAATCTGTTTGAGTTTCTCCTGCCTATCAGAGAAACAAGAGCTGGGATTTAGCTTAGTTGGTAGAGCGCTGCACTGCAGTCTCTGAGGTCCCGAGTTCAATTCCCAACACCGCAAATATGGGAGAAGGACCTGGCAACCCACTCCCAAGGCAATCCTGAAGCAGCCAGCCATTGAAAACCCTATGAGGGTCGCTCTGAGTCGGATACCGGCTTGACTGCACCTAACAACAACAACAACATCAGAGAAACAGAAGAATCTGTCCACTTTTCTCTATCACCACAAATACTATGCTAGGTCATTCGATGGAGTCTATGTTAGCCATTTAAATGATCTTCCTGCTTCCACTCTTCCCCATCACTAGAATTCTTCACATAGCATCTAGAGTAATTTTTTTAAAAAGACTAACTTGATTATGTCACCGCCATGGGCGCAATGCTGCACCACCTCAGCAAAAATGATGGTGGTGCCACTTGGAGTTTTGTGGGGTCCTGTCTGAACAACTGTATTCAGCACCCCAGCCTCTGCTTAATATCCTCAAGGGTTTTCCACTGCACTTAGGCATTTAAATATTCTTTCTGTTGGTATAATACCTGGACCAGTAAGCCTTCCAAGAGTCTGCATGATCTGGTCCCAACTTCCTTTCCCATTGCATTTATGCTGCTCTCTCCCTCTGGCTTTGTTCCAGCCACTTTGGACCTCTGGTAATCCCATTGCCGCATCAACTTCTTTCTAGGATCCTACTTGGAACTCTTCTCTCAGTGTTCTTCCCCTGGCAAATCCCTTTCCAAAGTGTTTCCTTACCAGACACTTCCTGGAGAAGCCTTCCTTGTACCACTAGTCTAAGTAAGTCCCTTCAATGAGCTATGTCATGGTACTGTATTCTTTTCCTTCAAGGGCACTACAGTGCATACTGTCAATGTGAGTGTTTGGTGTCATGGAGGCAGATTTTATGTCCAGAAAAGATGATTCATTTGGTTTTAGTAATTAATATTTCACTTGTGGTTACAAAATCAAAAATCTATTTGTCCTAAAGAGTTTACACTCAGAATAAAAATCCCCTTGCTCTGAGACAGGCTAGATGCCATAGGGAAAGAGACAACTGCATGGTGCCTAAAGACTGATGCAACGTCAGAGCTGCACCACAGCAGGATATCAGGTGACTGCTCAAATAGTGAAAAACAACAAAAACACAGAAACAGGACCTTTCCAGAACCTGCTGGGACCTACACAGCCACATGGCCAACCAAGGTGACTGCCAGCTAATTGTGCTTTGCTTCATTACAATTGCATTTCCAAGCATGCCTGTAATCCCAGTGATTTGGGAAGCTGAGGTAAGAGAATTGTGAATTTGAGGCTAGAGGCAGTTTGCATAAATCAGTGAAATCCTGTCTCAAAATTAAAAAAGAAGAAGAAGAAGAAGAAGAAGAAGAAGAAGAAGAAGAAGAAAACGGGCAGAGAGATGCAGTTCAGCAGTAGAGCACTTTTCTAGTATGTACAAGGCCTTGAGTTCATCCCCCTTGTACCAAAAAAAGTCCATTTCTTATATTATTAGCATTGTGGGTTTTGGACTACTTACTATACATCTGGTCTACAGCTGTACTACCCTGGTATCTAGTCCTGTCTGATCTCAGAAGCTAAGCATGGTGGGGGCTGGTTAGTCCTTGGATGGGAGACCACCTGGGGTACAGTACTGGGTGCTATAGGATTAGGAGAAGGATTCAGCAGCCCACTACTGAAACAATCAGTCATTGAAAACCCTATGAATAGTTGAGACACAGTGCTGGGCATGGCACAGTTTCAGGTAGTGTTTCATTCTGTCATACATAAGGTCACCATGAATGGGACCCAACTTGATGGCACCTAACAACAACAATCATGTGTCTGATACAATGACATAACCAAATAACCCGTAAAGGACAGAAAAGGAGTCTTGACCATATTCTGGCAAAACCTTGACCTATTCCATGAATTCCTTACCTTTTTCCTGCCTTAGTAATCCTCCCCTCCATTAAAGTTTGCCCATAAGATGTACTGGTGGATGTGACTTACCCTAAGAATGCCTGCATTCACCCCTTGAGTGTACTTTTGCTTGGTAATAAAAGCTCTCTCCCAATTCCTTGCTTTGTCTCATCTCTGAACATTTTCTGTGATTGTGAAAAGAGCCTGAAAACATTATACGGAGGTTTCTCTATCTCTCCCTGAGACTTCGCCAGCCCCTCACTGACGGCAACATCACTAGCAAGCCAGCTAGAAGATTATAAGAAATTGATGAGTCTTCCTACAGCAACACGTCTATTATTTCTGAGATTGGAACCAATCTGCTATAATTCTGTGGGCACAGCTTGAGCAGTTAAACTCTGTTAGAGTTTACTCTGTTTACTCTAACAGAGTTAACTCTGTTAGAGCTCACCACTTGAAGACTCCTGTGAAAGCATAAGTGGGCCACAGAGCAGGACAGAGTGAGATTAGGTTCTCTCATCTACCATTAAGAAATCTCTATGCAATGATATAGGCACACAGTAAAATCACCCATGTCTCATCCCAATGGCTTCCTTCTGTTGTTATTGTTGGATGCCATTGGGTTGGGTCCGACTCATAGTGACCCTCATAGGGTTTTCAATGGCTGACTGTTTCAGGATTGTTTCAGAGGTGGAGTGCCACATCCTTCTCACGTTTTTGTGGTGCTGGGGATTGAACACAGAGCCTTTGAGAGTGTAGCACAGCATTCTACCAACTGAGCTAAACCCCAGCCCCTGCTTCCCTCATAAGACTTGATTTATGATTGTGGTCTCCACTTCCTCTTTTACTGATTAGACAATCTCTAAAAGCATCAAACTTCTGTCATGTTACCTTCCCAACCTATAGACCAGGGATGTCCAATCTTTCAGCTTCCATGGGCCAAATCAAGGAAAGAGGAATTGTCTTGGGCTGCATGCAAATTATATAATATGGTTAGTGCAAATACATAATAAGGGGAGTTGCCAAGAAAATAAATGCTTCAACATGTTGTTGAAAAATTTTGTGGGGCCTCATTTCTAGCTATACTGGGCTGCATGTGGCCTGTGGTCTGCGGATTGGACACACCTGCTATAGACCCCTCTAATCTGGAGTTCCTCCTGTGGCCCCCCTTGCCTGGATTGTGGGTACAGGCCCCACTTGGGAGGTGTTCTCAGGATATGGTCACTTACAGCCATGCTCAGATACCATTGGCTGGGAGCTCCCAGGGAACCACAACCTTGATGGGCCTGTGGGCCATCCTTGCCACCCCAGGTCCCGACAACCTGAAAGTCCAGTGCATCTATGAAGCCTTCCTTGGGCCTTCAGAGCACAGTGCTGGCCTCCTCCAGAAGGCCGAGCCCTGACACTCCACGCCACATGGAGGAATCCTCGGGGGGTTCGAGGAGCCCCCTGGGGATGTTGGGAGCTGATGGAGCAGCTGAGGTGGAACAAAACCCAGGGGCCATCACTCTCTAGGCTGCCTGTCAATCCTACCCTGGTTGCTCTTGAGCCAAAGCCTGGGAGAGGATTTGGAGAGTACTGGGCCTGGCGACAGCTCCCCAGTTGTAGCCAGTGACCTTCACAGCTGGGCTCAGCCCAGGACACTAAGTTCTTCTCCAGTCCCTGGGAAAAGGGGGTGGGATTTCATGGCCTCCGACTCTTCTTTAACCTTTGTGGGCTACGGCTCAAACCCTGCCTCCATTGTAAACTGATTACAGTGTCTACTTCGCTGCAGCCCTTCTGTATTACAGCAACTCTCTTATCACTCGATTAACTGTTGAGAGAATCTGTCATGAAATTCTATACTCTGACCTCCTCTGTACTGATTCAGCCACTCATCCCACCTGTTTCTGAAGGGAAAGCCTGGTCTCATCTTGCTTGGTCAGCTCTCCGCTCTCTTCCTTCTTCTGCTCTATTCCTGCTAAATACTCCTTTAGTATTTTGTTATTAGAAATTTTTAATGTACATCATAATGTGATTCATTTTGACATGATTTTCATTGTGACAATTTTCATATATGCAATTTGATAAACATTATTCATATAGGTTACCCCTTACCCTCCCCTATGCTTCCCCCCCTCCCCCTTCCCATTCCTTTAGTATTTATATGAGCAAGCAAAATGGAAGTTACTCCACTTCTACTGGTATGTCATTGCTTGCTCTAGGGGCTGTCACCTCCCTGCTATGAGGTACTTTATAGTCAACACCTGACATGTCACTCAATTTATTGATCATTCACTGCTGGGCCAAAGGCCCTGTTCAGAAGCCCTGATCAGGTGAAAGGGAATTTGGCTGTGGTTGGTGCATTGCCACCATTCCTTTGCAGTAGGGACACTTAGGTGCCAAAACAACTGACCCATGGGCTAGAGATGCCCATTCCCAGGGATAAGATCACAGAGAGTCTCCTCCTTAGAGGTTGTTATGGTTTGAATCAAACATGCCTCCCAAAGATCACATTTGTGAATGCTAGGTCCCAAGGCAATATTGCTGGCTGCAAGGATGTGGCATGTGACCTTGCTGGCAGAAATAGGCAACTGGAGACAGGCCTTTGGTCTCACTTTGCTCCTGATCTGTCATGATGTGAAATCCTCCGCCACAGGCCCTACCACCATGTGTCCCTAATACTGTGGACTGATATCCTCTGAACTGTAAGCTAAAATGAATCTTTCCTTTCATAAGTTGTTCCTGTCAGATAATTTGTCACAGTGATGCACAAGCTAATTAACACAGAAAATTGGTACCAGAGAGTGGGGAACCATGTGGTTCTTTTTACCATTGGAAATTATTTGTGAGAGGAGTTCAGTAGAGTTTGGACATGTGAGCTAGAGAAGCCCTGGAGTGCTGTAGGCAGAACTTAAGGGGAAGTTTCGCTCAGAGTTCAGAGGACCAGAGTGCTGGTAGAAATGCAGAAAGTAAAGACAGGACTCAAGGTTTCAGAGGGAAATGAGGACATTGTGTGGAATGGGACTAGAGACCATTCACATTACATTCTGACAAAGCACTTGTCTGCGGTTTCCCCAGGTACTAAAGATTTGGGTGTGGTCAGTCGTTTTGGCACCTAAGCGTCCCTACTGCCAAAAGTAGTGGGCTAATTAACTTGACAGAAATTTCAAGGGAGCATAGTATCAATGATAGAATAATATCCATACGCCTACAAGGAAGGCCAGTTAATATGACCATTATTCAAATTTATGCACCCACCACCAAGGCCACAAATGAAGAAAGGGAAGACTTCTATCAGCTTCTGCAATCTGAAATAGATCAAACATGCAATCAAGACATACTGATAATCACTGGTGACTGGAATGCAAAGGTTGGAAACAAAGAAGAAGGCCCAGTAGTTGGAAAATATGGTCTTGGTGACAGAAATGAAGCTG
>VMDO01004109.1:0-29493 GCA_007922755.1 Pedetes capensis
ATTTTGCTTTCTATGCTTATTCACATACATACACAAACACACACATATGTAGATTGCTAACTCTATATAGATATAGATTTACTTAGCTATGCATTTTATTTATTTCATGATAATTATTATTTTGAGTACTACAAATAAAATATTTTTCTTATTTATATTTCTAAGTAGTTATTGCTGGTCTCTAAGAAAGCTTTAACAATTCTTTATTTTGTAACCATAATTTTACTGAATTTCATGACAAACTCAAAGTAATTTTTCCTTCAATTTAGTAAGAGTTTTTGGAGGACATTATTCTATGAACTGTAGTAATGATATTTTCTCATTTTATAATATTGGGTTAATCAATTTTCTGTCATTATAACACATACCTGTGGAAAATAATCAACTTATAAAAAGCAAACACTTATTTTGACTTTCAAATTTGGAAGTTTCAGTCCATTTTCAGTTGGCCCTGTTGATTTTGGACCATAAGTGAGGCACTACAACATGGCGGGGGCGTATTGTAGAGTTAAACCACTCACCTCATCATTAGGGAGTGAAAGCAAAGAGGATAGAGCTGGGACCCTACAATTCCCTTCAATGGAATGCTCCCAATGACTTCCCATAAGGCCCCTGCTCCCTAAAGGTTTCACCACCTTCTAATAGTGCCACAAGCTTGTTTTTATTATGCTATGTCATCATTTAGTATTTTGGAAGTTTGTTGAATAATAGTAGTGCAAGAGAGCATCTCTGCTTTGTTGTAGAATTCATTGAGAATACCACTAGAGTGATGGAGTCAAATGAAGTATACATAGCTGACTTGCAAAGTAAGTTTTGTCTTTTATTCGAAGTGCATCTCAAAGTTTATTTTAACTTAAGTCTTGGTTTCAATAACAGAAATAGATTTGACCATTATGAAGTGAACTTTTGTTTCCATTTAGTAGGTCCTGTTATATCTTTCCTTTGACCTGCTAACATAATAGATTATAATTGTTATTTCACTAATGGTGAGGTCATCTTGCATGTGTGGAGTAAAATGTACTTGAGGATGGTGTACCAATCTTTTAACGTGGTACAAAGTTTTATTTTCTAGCTTTTTGCTTAGTATGTTTACGCCTACATTATAGACGTGATTATTCTTTAATGAATGTGTGTACGCATTTGTGCTAGAATACACGTGTGCTCTTTACCAAATTTGTGTCAGGTTTATGCCACCTATAGAAAATGAGCTGAAAATTATTATATATTTCTAAGATCTAGAACAATTGAGATTGCACAGAAAAGTAACTGTCCCTTGGAGATTTGATAGCAAAATCAATAATACTCTCACCCAGACTATATTTTATTTTCAGACTATATTTTATTTTCAGTTTCCACAGCATTATCAGAGTACTCCTTGGAAGCAAGAATGGGTAGACTGCACCTTAAGTACTTTGGAGATGTTGTCAGAGGAACCAATCTCTGGAGAAGGACATCATGTTTTGGAGAGTGAATGGGCAATGAAAAAGGAAAACCCTCAACTAGATGGAATGACACAGTGTCTGTAACAATGGGCTAACACATAAAAAAGACCATATGCATGGCACAGTGTCAGATAGTGTTTCATTCTGTTGTGCATAAGGTCATTATGGGTCAGACTCAACTTGACAGCACTTAACAACACCAATAAAAATTTTCTCCCTATTATCTACTAAGCTTCTATGAAACCTCTACCATACTTCACTCAGTAGAGGACAGAAATGCTCACTGTAGGTCTACATCAAAAAGATCATCCATAATAGAAAGAAATTCATTTTAAGTCCAAATTTTTAGAACACTCAATGCATTTCGTTTGAACTCAAAAGTATGAGTAAATAATCTTGGCCTCTTTGGCTTGAAAAGTTTGAGTGTTTTGTTGTTGTTGTTGTTGTTGTTGTTCTTGTTTCTTGTTTTCTTTTGCTTAGCTTTGTTTTTCTCTAATTGAGGAAAGACTTGAATCAAATCTCTAAAAAGCCTCAACTGAGAAATGCTGAGAATACTGTAGGTGCAGGTTTGTTTAGTATATTGACATGTGTGGTAGGGCTCTGGAGGGTAGTATGGCCAAAACTGAGAGAGTACATTAAAGGTAAAATGTTGGAAAGAAAATGGATGTCAAACTCCCAGAGGACCTGCAATATATTGTACCACTTCCATCTCCAACAACCTAAATATTTCTATCCATAGATGCTTTAATGGAAATGTCTAGCTCATTGACATCTGATGTCACAGTTCAAACAGATAATCTGTACACTCCTTCCAATTTTTTGAATCTATGAAATTCTGAGTTTGTATAGCCCTGGAGTGTTTCTGGGACCATGGAGTTTTACATGAGTTAACCAGAACATAAGTGAAAGAATAATTTTATACTAGTCTATCTAGCCCACTTTATCCCTCAGTTATGAATTTCCAACTTTTTGTGAGCCAACAGAAGCAAGAATATTGGTTTATATAAGTCACGTAAGAGAAAGGCACTACTGTATCTTATGAGTCTATTTACAAAGGGAATTATAGAAGATGTCTGCCTACTAGAAAAAAAATTGCCAAAGTTGAGACAGTGAAAGTGCCATTAAGTCATTTTTCCATCCCTCTGAACCTGGCAGAGAATTGTTCCCTGTGGTACATTTTCCTGCTTCTCTTGCAGCCAGGTTTTAAACATCTTAAGCTATAGCATTACCTTCCCCTCCCCTGAGCAGTGACTATACTACCTCATAAATTTTTTTGGTCAGAATTCTTTCCAACATACCTCTGGTTCCCTTGTGATGTTTTTTCTGCCCCTGGGAAGCCCTGTAGTTTTGTCATGTGTTAAAGAAAAGAAAGCAGGAATTGGATTTGTGCAAACCTCAGACTGAGTCTGTTGCTATCCTTTGTTGACTTTCCTAACTTTAATTTGAAAGTATTAAATCTTAAGGGACACCCCACTGATATTAGTGTGCTGGCAGTTATGGCTCCCCAGGCCAAGGAAAGCATAGAGCCTGTGTTTTGTGATTCCCTTCTCTGTCAGAACAGTACCATGATATAGGATTGGCATTTTGCAAGAGGTTTAGAGGTTGATTGCTCATGTGCTGGGTGTGATTTGTGATACCACTGAAATTCATCCATTGCCCTAACTTGTCTCCTGCCTCAGTTTGTCCTAAAGCTGAGACCTCTCAACTTAGACTTCAGTTTCCAAAGAACCTCATTATTTAGAAAATACATCCAGGAGAAGTCAGACATTAAATTTTTGTTACCCATTGATATGTATGCCTGAGTTTATCAACATAGCTGTCCACTTACTTAGATAAACTTTAATTAAATGATATACAAAGCACAACAAAAAAGTATGATTCCTTTTATTATGTGACTTAAATGTTCTCAAAACTCATAAATTGAAGTCTAAATCCCTGATGTGATTGCATTTGGACTTTACCACCTCTAGAGGTGATAAGTGTTAAAAGATGATGTAAGTTTGGGATGCTAATTTGGTATGACTGAAGTCCATGAGGAGAAATCAGAAATGACCACACATAGAGCAAAGGCTGTGTGAGGACACAGTGAGAAGGTGTCCAGGTACAAGCAACAGGGAAAGTCTTCAGTATATAAAGAGAAGAGGGAGAGAGAGAGAGAGAGAGAGAGAGAGAGAGAGAGAGAGAGAGAGAGAGAGAAAGAAATGAAGGAAGGAAGGAAGACAGGCAGGAATGAGAGAAGGAAGGAAGGAAGGAAGGAAGGAAGGAAGGAAGGAGGGAAGGAAGGAAGGAAGGAAGATCTGTAGAAACCTTGATCTTGAACTTCCAGCCTCTGGAACTGTGAGAAAATAAATTCCTGTTGTTTAAGCCACTTAAACTGTGGTATTTTGCTATGATAGCTCCTATAAACTGGTACATATTTTACTTCTATTACTTAATATATTAGCATTACCAGCCTGTTAAGATACTGCTTGCTTTAACAAGTGTCTGTTTACCACTTTCCCTCTCCTCAAAACAAAAAATCATATGACTCTCCCTGGGATCCTGTTGATTCATTCCAAATTCAGCATTTACTATATTGGATTAAAGATTACTTGTTGATCCACCTGGTTATACTAATAAATTTCAGTTTGTTGGTGGCAAGTACCATGACTTGTTCACTATACTATTGCTAGTGTGTAGTATAGGGTTTAGCAAATGATACACATTCAGTAAAACCTATTTAATTGAATTAAACTTAGTATATGGGAGGATATTATGTATATTTCAGAGAGATATTAAAAAATCATTTTTCCTCAAGAACTTATAAACTATACAATTGTATCACTATGGATTTATTTTCTTATTGCCAAGTAGTACATTTGTTATTTTCTCTGGGCAATAGGACTGAAAAAAGGGAAAATTCTACCAGATAAATGTTAGTGTTCCATATATATATATATATATATATATATATATATATATATATATATATATCAAGCCTGCAGACATACCACTGTGGCATCCAATCCCATTAGATCTTGGAAGCTAAGTGGGGTCAGGCCTGGTTAGTGCTTGGATGGGAGACCGCCTGGGAACACCAGGTGCTGTAGGCTTGGGAGACTTACCTGGCAACCCACTCCAAAAAACCAATCTGCCATGAAAAACCTTATGAATATCAAAGAAACACCAACAATAGTGTTTCACCTGTTGCCATAGGGTCACTATGAGTCGGACACCAAGTTGATGGTACCTAACAACAACAACATATATATCAAAGTTAGCCTTCACATGTTCTTGTACAACTTTTCCCTCTTCTATATAACATTTGTGTCCATGTCATATCCCTCTTTATACCTCCAATGCTATCCTATGGCTTCCAGAGAAACAGTTCAAGTCCTAGGTTGACATATAGGAAAATCACAATATGGCTTTTAACTATTTTCTAGGCATTTTCTAACACCTCTTGTCTGGTGGCTCCATAGTTGTCATGCATCTTTCTTAGAACATGTCATGCTACACTTTTTTTGTCATAATTCCCTCCTTTTGTCCATCTAAGAAACTCAATTTATAATACAATATAATACAATACAAATACAATACAATACAAAAGTCATCTCTTGTGTATATGAAACTGTGATGATAAATAAGCCAGGTGGTTTTTCCTTCTGTTGTTTTTCTACATCTCTCTGAAGATTCATTGACTATATACTCTAACCTTTGCCTTATAAATTCATGCAAATCCTAATCCCAAAATGTTCACACAAGCACCAATAATATCACTGATTAAAAATTTCTTAAATACTTTGGGGGAAAAGAAAATGAATCTTTCCCTAAATCTCAACTGTTTTTACAGCTATTCATTTCTTCTTTCTTTTTATCACTTCTAGAATTTTCCTTCTTAAAACACATAAGGCAAATGTAATGCTGGTTCATTGGACTGATATTAAGGGGAGTTATGAGTAGTATGGCTTTTAGATTAACACAAAACTTTGTTAGTCAAAGCCAAAAATAAAAAGTTTCCCACTTTCATAAGCATATATTTTGATGAAAAACCTACATATGTCCTAGTTTGTCCATTGTAACATTAGTTTCCTTTCTTCTTCCAGTCCTGTGGTTCCTAGTCCATAATAATTGAGGAGAGTCATAATTCTTACAAGTAATAATGTTACCTGCCAAATATGGTATCTGCCTCAATTCAGAGATGCTAATATTCACACATCTTATCCAGTTATTTCACCTTCATCTTATGGTATTTTAGTTTCTTATGACAGGAATCAACTGGCTTGGTATACTCTGAGATATTATTGATGTTCCTGATATCATGCATCCCAAGATATTGGTCAGATTCATCCAAACCTTCCAAGATATCCAATATTAATATGATACATTAAAACTTAAATTTCATGCTGTTGTTGTTGTTAGGTTCTGTTGAATCAGTATCAAACTCATAGTGACCCTATGTACAACGGATGAAACAGTATTGTTACTTCTTCTCTGCTAGTCATAGGGTTTTCAATGGCACATTGTTTCTTGGGAGTGGGTTGCCAGGTTCTTCTCCCAAGGCTACAGCACCTGGTGTTTCCAGGTGGTCTCTTATTCAAGGACTAACCAAGCTCAACCATGCTTAACTTCTGAGATCTGGCAGGATTGGATGCCACAGTGGTACAACCATAGGTAATATTTCATAGCACCTGTATAACAAATATAGGGAAATTGCAAGGAAAATATCTCATGTCAAAATAGAATCCAGTGCAAATTATTAACTTAGTCACAAACAAATATATTCAATTTTTATATAACCCCAAAACTTTAATCTCCTGTTTTTCCTCAAAAAAAAAAAAAAAAACAGAAAAAGTTCATTTCAACTCCTTTTCTTATTACTTACATTTAAGAACTTCTCCATCAGACATACTTCTGAGCATGAGACCTGACTCTTTCCACACTCATTGTGGGTTAACTTCACCTGCAGAATGAAATACAAACCATTCAGCAGCTCATTGCCTTCATATTCTGGCCTGAAACCAATTTTTAGGACTAGTACTCCACAGTTCATCTCAATTTTATTATATCCCCAGTGTTTCCCCCTAACTGAACTGTTTAAAATTCTCCAAACACATTATGTATCTTCTTACTTCTGAATTTTATTTTTGATCACGCTGTTCTGCCTGCTGAAATGGCTTCCTTCAGCCAGATCATGCCTATTCTTTCCCAGGGCCCAATCCAAATGCCATCTCCATGCATTCTTCACTCCTTTCACATGAAAAATGAAGAGATTGTCCTCAGAACTATCATAAGAGTACACATAGCTTACTTTACTAGGTGCTACAGTATCTGACATTTTCCTAAAGGCTCCATGCTCCTCACTCCACCTACCATTCTTACTTTAAGCCATAAGTGCTATGTTTATTTTCTAACCCTCTGCGTTACCTGTTTGCCCATAGAATACACTCTCATCATATTCCATGTGACCTATCTATGCTTACTATTAAAGCTGAGATTATCTAAACAATTTTTGAATGTTTTACATTTTAAAAAATCTGGAAATGTTTAAAGGAAAATGATTGCGATACAACATGTAAGAATATTTCCTGTTGATTGTCTCAGGAAAAGTCCTCAGACATCAAAGAAAAATAATTTCAAGTGAATCTTTGAGGAGACGTTTCATAAAATAAAAGTAAAAGTATTTCTAATTTTGAAAGATACAAGGGACTATTTTCTTATTTTTCCAGAAATAAAATCTATATTATAACTATTTCTAATAACTTAGAAAATTTCAAATTTATACATGAGGTGACTTCAGACCACAGTCCACCATGTACAATTGAGAAAAATGTGTGAGGAAGAATTCTTGTTGGAAAAAAAATATTTCTGAAAGTTTTGAGAAAAGAAATCTGGGGAAAATTCATTTCATATAAAGTAGTTAAGGTCAACATTTATCTGGTCTGAGGGAGCAAATCTTTCCATGGGTAAGTAAAATTAACTAAGAGACCTGATGAAGTAACAAGCTAGGGACCATTGTGACTAAAAGAAAACATCCACTGAAAAATCACTCTTCAGAGGCTCTAAGGAATTCTTCAGAAAAGAAATGCACTTACCTTTGTTTAACTAGGATTACAAAAATGAATTTAAACACGAGACACTTTTCTGCAAAGAAATCTACACAACTGAGTTAAGAGATTTCTGCCTGCCAGGGCTATCCTGATGTGTACTTTAACCAGATCGAGTGCTTGTAAATGTAGGTAGTATGATAGGCACAAGAACTGCAGAAGGTTTCTGCATGCTTTTGGCATTTTCTGCATGAGGTTTGATAAGAACAAGGAGTTTGTGTTCTTACTCAAGTCCTATTCTTTCCAGTTAAATGAATCTATGCTTGCTTTCCATTACTTCTTAATCATGCCAGAGATTAAAAGCAAAGACATGAGATGAAAAAAATTCAACATCAGAGAAAAGAGAGGAAGAAGAATGGAGTATAAAGTCAAAGAAATGCCTTAAAAACTAAATACCAACAGCAAAAATAAAAAAATAAAATAAAGTAAAAAACTCTCTGCCAGATGTAGCCAGCTAAAGTCGAACTGAAGTTTCAGTGGCAGGCATTTCATCTGTCATATGAAAACATTTTCAATACCATCTACCAATACAGCACTAAATTCTGGGCTGCTATTAATGTCAACCCATTTATAATTTTGTCCCATAGCACTACAAAAAGGCAGATGACAGCCTACTATTTCACACCTGCTGTTGAAATGAATAAAAATGACTGAAACCCTTAAAAACAAAAGAAAGAGGAAGGAGAAAAATAAGGCCAACAATACAGCATGATAAGGCTGGAGAGAATCCACTGCCTGCCTGGAGTTTTGAACATCAGGCTTTGGATGATTTTGCCTGTACCCATCTAATGACAGAGATTGCAGAAGAGCCCAAGAGTAGAAACTGGCCTGCTTGGGGATAATAACCTCTCTTTTTGATTGACATTATTTTACCTACTCATTGGACTTTAATGACTTGTTCCTGTCAACACACACACACACACACACACACACACACACACACACACACACACACATTTTGGTCAGTTTTGAGTATGGTACACACTTTCTCCAACATTCTTTTGTGAATTTTGTGAATTTATACGTTTTGTGAATTCTTTTGTGAATTTATAAGTTATCAGGAATATTTGGTTGGACCTATTGCTCATTTTTGTGTTGGGGGGGAGTATGCTTTTATTTTATATTTTTTCTGTAAAAGTGTGCAGCACAATGTAAGGCCATCATGTGTTAGATTCTGGTGTGACAACTGATCTTACTGTCTTTAATCCAACCAATCATAAGTGAAATGCAAAATACAACTCAGAATAATTAGATGTTCTGATTGTTAATCCTTAAATTGGCATGACCTTGTCAATTATAGTTATAATAATGTCTAAGTCAACTCTACTAAAGGTACAAAGGGCAGATCCTTACTTTTATTATAATATTGAAATGGTATTTGCCTTTTTCCTTGTCTTGTCATTTGCACTGGTGGTATAAATCAATGGAGTGTAAAACTGCTCTTATTTAAGGAAATAATAGTTTTTGTCTTGAGATTATCTGGTAGCTTCAGTTGAAATATCAAATTACTCATGAATTTGTGATTTTTCCCATTTCAAAAACAAAAAAAACACTTTAATACTTTCGGACTCTCTTGATATAGAATAAATCTAGAGAATCTAAATGTTATGGAATGGAAAGTTACACTCAGACTGACAAAAAAACAGTCTCATGCACACCATTCTAAAGGTAGTCAAGTGTCATGCATATCTCTGTAGGGCCCAGTTTTCTCACCATCCTTCAGCTATTTAAAGAAAAGATGAGGAATTCAGAGAAAACTTAATTAACTTTGAGATGTCAGTCATAGGAGAAAATGTTGTGACTTTTTATTTTTTTCTCAGTGTTGAGAAACCATTGTTTCAATACCCAAATCTTTGTAGGAATTGATGGTGCCTACCAGAACACTGCATCTCATTCCTTGGTTAAACATCTATTGAGGCATTATTCTAGTTAATCTGATCATGGCCCTTTTTTGGCAAAAGAATACCAATCATTTGTGATGAGAACAGAAAGAAACTACAATTGTCTTCAGATACAACCTACTATACTCCTCTCCCTGCTCAACAGCTGGAGGATTCCACTCTTAGAGAACCTGAAAAGAAGCTTCTCTAAATCATTCTTTTCTTTTTAAGTATAATTTAATATTTTTCAATTTTATTTCATTTTTTTGAAAATCCCATATATTTCTATCACTTAACAGCAAAAATACAGAAAGTGAATTTCCCTTTGGCCATCTTAGTGCACCAAACATAGACAAGCTTGAAATGACATGCATATATCCCATCCCCCTGCAGCTGTAGCCTTGTGGCATCCAATCCCATCAGATCTCAGAAGCTAAGCAAGGTCAGGCCTGGTTAGTACCTCGATGGGAGACCGCCTGGGAACACCAGAAGCTGTAGGCTTGGGAGAAGGACCTGGCAACCCCCTCCCAAAAATCAGTCTTCCATTGAAAACCCTATGAACAGCAGAGAAGCACTGACAATAGTGTTTCCCCTGTTGTACAGAGGGTCGCTATGAGTGAGTCGGATACCAACTCGACAGCACCTAACAACAACAACAACATATCCCATCCAGAAAGTATCTTTGATACCAGAGGAGCAACCAATTGTAAAAGATCTTGGGGTTGCAATACCAAGAATTGGAACTGAGAATTGGAACCAAGAATTGGAACTGTCTTGTAGGATTTAACATGTACTTCTCTGAACAATAACTTGGATGGCCACCACACAGAGGCTCTCTACAGAGACATGATTGAATAAGAGGTACTTGACCTTTTCCACTAATTCATCACATCAGAGATGAAAGGGAAGAGACAGAAGATAGGCAAGTCTTATTCTCTCAATCCTGTCCCTAATATAGAGGATTGTGTTTTAACTATCAAGAGGAGACCCATTAACTCTATTACTTTTGAGAGAAAAATTGACATAGCATAGTTGAAGAAAATGATCAGAGAAAATGAATAAAAGTATTTCAAAATTGTTACCCCACTCAGTTTACACTTTATCATTAATGGAGTTAGTGTGTCTAAGTATTACAATAATTATAATGTCTCAAACATGAGATCACACACTTTTTAATGTTTTCAAATATCTTCAATAAATTAAAATGTTTCTCTGCATATAATGCTGAGTGACAAATGTCTACAAAGTAGCATTTTTATATTTATTATTTTCATGTGACCAATAATATTTTCCTCTCAATCTCACTAATTACAGTTGTTTTTTCTTGCCAATGGAGTCACACTGGGTATTTGTTCCTGCAAATAACCATTATGCTGTATTGGTCTATGCACTATCAGCATCTTCTAACTATAAAGAATTGGTTTCTGAAACACTCATCTTTGGCACGGATAGGAAAGCTTGTCAACAAATGATGTTTAGAATACAGAGAGAAAAAAAGAGAGTAACTGTGTTATCATCCATCATTACTTGGAGAATATCTAAAAGCAGTTTGCAACATTTGTCCAGTGAACAAACTGTAAGATGGCCCAACTTTACTCATTTATCTACCTACTTTGGAAAGTCTCTTTCTAAAAAAAAAAAAATACATAAATTGCGTTGCAAGCTTTTATCACACTGAAACTGACATGCAAAAACATGGAATTATAGGGAATGACATCAAGTAACTTCAATTTTAGTGTATAAAGTTCACAATTTATTGATGAATAAATTCAAGTATGGATACATTGAAAGATTTCTCCAAGGAATAGAATTTCATAACTCAGTTCTCCTATTTGTAGGCCAATCTTTCCCCCATCAAGATTTTTTTCTTGAAAACATCTATTAATTTACCTCAGCCACATTTTCAAGTCTGACTGCATGGACTTAGATGGAAATAGGAGCTAGGGAATTTTTCTTTCATTGCATAAGAGAAGAAGCACAGCAACCAAATCAGTCATTCTTCTTTCCTACTGGGAAGAAAATAGAGGATTACAATGTACAGCCAAGAAAATTAGCAATCATCCAATTAATGGGTACATAGGACACAATCAAATCATCAGGCCCCAAGGTCTCCTAATCACAAATAATATTGTTTGCTGGGAACAACTAAAAGTTTCTATGACCTGTGGTCCCACTCATGCCATTGCCTACAGATATGAAATAGTCCCAATATGAGAGAAGAAAAATTACAAATTGCAATGCAATGAGTTATTCTTTCCTTTGGAAACTTTTAGGATCTAATGGCTCAAAATATACAACAGTTGTTAAGTTCATTGTGGATATTATAATACTATCCACCACTTAACAGTTTGTAACAAATGCCAAATAGAAGGGGATCAATAGGCATCAAAGACTAAAGAGATCATTCATAAACGTAAATTGGTTGTTCTTGTAAGAAGGGACTTGCTTGGCAAAGTTAAGAAAAGAATGATTGTTGCCCAAAGAACAAATATCAGAGTGAATTGTTAATGAAAATTGGGGCATACCCATTGCACATGATGCATAAATAGAGAACTAGAACTACAATGAACAACTACATAAAGGCAGCCATGTTGGGTAACAGTAGGTTTATCAAATATTGACAAATGTGAAATGATTGTAATCAGTCACTGTCAAAGGAGAACAGGTCCCCTCCTCTCTTTTACAAATGATCCAATTAAAGGAAACATGTTGGCTATAAAAGTCAAAATCAACAATGCACTATACACTGACAACCCATCCAACATATAAAATCAATAGTGCATTCTGCTGCCATCCAGCACAAAGCGACAGTAGCAACTTCCCCACCTCTTTAGTCAAATATGACACTGCATCAATCGATCAAAACTCGGTACTTATTGAGCAAGCCTTCTGAAGAATGCAAACTGCATTATACTTTTATCCCCTCTGTTTTATTTTGATAAATTTTAACTTAAAGGCAAAATACCTGAAAATGTTATGTTTCTTTGTATAATCACCATAGAATTTGACATTGAGTACATTTATAACAAGATTATAGAACACTCTAGGGCTATAAATGCAAATGCCATCGAACCTGGAACTGTAATTTTAATTCTGTCTCTATATCATGGCTTTGTCCAAGTTCTCCATTCAGTGTGACAAACAAGACATAGATGGCTCTAATTAGTCATCAGGTTTTCAGTAGAAGTAAAAATAACATGAAAGGGAACTGATTGAGAACTGGAGATGGAATAAACTATGAGTTTGGTAGAAACAAAAATAATTCACAACTTTGTTTTTGGTGCAGTGTGAAAGGGCGCAGAGTGGAATCTGGCTTTGACTCTAAAGTGTCTTGTAAACTTGAGTCAATATTTTTTTTTCCTCTGGACCTCAAGTTCCTTTAAAAATTAAGGAATGTTGTTGTTGTTGTTAGGTGCCTTTGAGTAGGTGTCTGACTCTTAGTGACCCTATGTAGAACAGGTGACACAATATTGTTAGTGCTTCTCTGAGTTCATAGCGTTTTCAATGGCTGATTGCTTTTTGGGAATGGGTTGCTGAGTCCTTCTGCCAAGCCTATAGCACCTAGTGTTCTCAGCCGGTCTCCCATCCAAGTACTAACCACGCCTGACCCGGCCTAGCTTCCGAGATCTGACAGGATTGGACACCACAGTGGTATGGCTGCAAGTTTTGCTATTCTAAGATACTGTGTTTTTTAAAAAAAATGTATGTGCCCCAAGATTTACATTCACAAAATATATTTTATCATGGCACCCTGTATAATATAACAAAAACAAAACTTCATAAACAATGTTTACCAGAATTATGTGCAAGGCTCTGCAATAATTTGTCTTTTTTTCATTTTCATTTATAACTTCTGATCACTCCCTCCCATGGATAATAACCTACAATTTTAAAAACTGTTTTGTGCTCTTTTTCTTGTTTGCTCCTTCTCACTTTCCTTCTTCCTTTCCTCTCTCACTTCAAGCGTTTCAACTCTACCATAATCCCTCCTTCTTTGTATTGACATGCATTTGTAGTTCTCTCAAAACAATCTGTGTTTCTCTATCTTGTAGGACCAATGCAAAACGGACCATAATTGGGAACTCAATAAATATTTATTCAGTTAACTCACCAACTCTTTAACATTTTTGAAAATAGAATCCTGTGAAAAAGATCATCTATTACTTGTAGTCTTTTTAATTACATAATATAAGAAGAATAGGTAGCTCTTTAATATTGTAGAAAGCCTCACAAAGTCAGAATAGGTCCATAATACAACTTCAAGTAAAATTATAGACACAGCATTTCATGAAGAAAACAGAATCAATTAAATGTAACTATAAAAAAGACTGAAAAGAAATGTTCCAATATAATAAGAGATATTTACCTGTTGGCAGGGAGTTTCTAGGCAGTTTTTAAATGTGCCTGTTAATACTTTATTCTACTTTCCAAGTTATCTTTCTTAACATGTGCTATTGTGATAATTAGAAAAAAAGGGAATTTTAAAAATCTCTGAGAACAAAATACAAAGCATACTAGATACTTTTGGAAAATAATTTGGAAATATGTGTTATTATCCATTGCATGTGCATTTCTATATTCATTTTATTTACTTTCTTGCAAAATATTTGTTTATACTTAATTTACCTTTTTAGTCCATTTCTTTCAAATTTCTTAAGGAATCCAATACTAATTTTGTTTTGTTACCAGTTATTGTTGTTGATGTTGTTAGGTGCCGTCAAGTTGTGTCCAACTCTTAGTGACCCTCATAAGGTTTTCAATGGCAGATTGTTTCTGAATTGCCTTGGGAGTGGGTTGCCATGTCCTTCTCCCATTTTTGCAGTGCTGGGAATCGAACTCTGGACCTCAGAGACTGCACAGCAGCACTCTATCAACTGAGCTAAATCCCAGCCCTTTTGTTACCAGTAAGAGTACTTATTCTTCATAATCCATGGTAACAATAGAAAATTAGAAAATTAATCAAAACCTAATTAATGCTTTTTCCTCTTTATTCCCCATATATGTTTATGCGTATAAATTATTGTTGTTGTTAGGTGCTATCAAGTCAAGTCTGACTCATAGCAACCCTATGTACAGCAGACTGAAACACTCCCGAATTCTGTGCCAGGCACATGAACTTATTTATGTTTAAGCCTATTGTTGCAGACACTGTGTCAATCCATGTAGTAGAGGGTTTTGCTTTTTTTCATTGAGCCACAACTTTCCAAAACATGATGTCCATCTCCAGAGATTAGTCCCTCCTGACTACATGTTCAAAATACATAAAATGCAGTCTAGTCATGGCTTCCGAAGAGCAACCTGGTTGCACTTCTTCTAGGACAGATCTGTTTGTCCTTTTGGTAGTCATTGGTATATTCAATATTCATCTCCAGAACCATAATTCAAAAGCATCAATTCTTCTCCTGTCTCCCTTGTTCAATGTCCGGCTTTCACAACCACATGTTGCAACTGAAAATATCATGGAAAGTGTCGGGTACATACTGGTCTTAAATGTGACATCTTTATTTTTCAATACTTTAAAGAAACCTTTTGCTACAGCTTTTCCCAAAGCAGTGAGTGTTTTGAGTTCTTGACTGCTGCTTCCACGGGTATTGATTGTAGAACCAAGTAGAACAAAATCATAGACAACCTTAATCTTTTCTCCATATATTGTGAAGTTGCATACTGACCCAGTTGTAAGGATTTTTGTTTTGTTAATATTGAGGCACAATCCATACTGAAGGTTATGTTCTTTGGTCTCCATCAGTAAATGTTTCAAGTCTTCTTTACTTTCAGCAAGCAGAGCTGTATCATCTGCATAACGCAGGTTGTTTATGAGTCTTCTTCTAATCCTGATGCCATGTTTTCCTTTGTAAAGTTCAACTTCTTGGACTATTTGCTCAGCATAGAAATTGAAGAGATATGGTGAAAGGATACAGCCCTGACCCATCCTTTTCTTGACTTTAAATCAAGCAGTGTTTCCTTGTTCTGTTCAAATAACTGCCTCCTGGTCAATGTCAGATTTCTCATGAATGCAATTAGGTGCTCTGGTATTCCATTCTCCAAAATGTTTTCCATAACTTGTTATGATCCACACAGGCAAATGCCTTTGCATAGTTGATACAACATAGATAGACATCTTTCTGATATTCTCTGCTTTTGGCTAGTACCCATCTGACATTAGGAATGATGTCCCTGTTTCCTCATGCTGTTCTGAATTCACCCTAATTTTCTGGCAGTTTCTTGTCTATATACTGTCAGTTTGCCATACTGTGGGGGCTTGCATGTTGCTAGGAGGCTGAAAATATGCCATTACTATGTCAGATACCAGCAGGCACACCCATGGTGTACAATTTTCAGTTGAGCTTCCAGAATAAGACAGACTAGTGAGGAGGACCTGGCAACCCACTGCTGAAACAACTAGCCACTGGAAACTCTGTGAATAGCAGAGAAACACTGTCAGATATGGTGCTGGAAAATGAGCCCCTCAGATTGGAAGGCACTGAGAATACAACTGGGGAAGAGTTGCCTCCTCAAAGTAGAGTCTCCCTTAATGACAGAAATGGAGTAAAGCCCCAGGAACCTCCATTTGCTGATGTAGTATGACTCAACATGAGGAGAAACAAGTGTAAATATCCATTAATAATTGGAACATGGAATATACATAGTTTGAATCTAGGAAAATTAGAAATCATTAAAAGAGAAATGGAACACATAAACATTGACATTCTAGGCATCAGTGAGCTAAAGTGGCTTGGGCCATTTTGAGTCAGGTAATCCATATGGTATACTATGTGAAGAATGACAAATTAAAGAGAAATGGGGTTGCATTCATCATCAGAAAAGACATCTCAAGATCTGTTCTAAAGAACAATGCTGTCAGTGATAGAATAATGTACATACACCTACAAGGAAGACCAGTTAATATGATTTTTATTCAAATTTATGCACCCACCACTAAGGGCACAAATGAAGTAGGGAAGATTTCTACTAGCTTCTGCAATCTGAAATATATCAAATATGCAATCAGGACATACTGATAATTACTGGTCACTGGAATGCAAAAGTTGGAACCAAAGAAGAAGGCATAGTAGTTGGAAAATATGGCCTTGATGACAGAAAAGATGCTGGAGATTATATAAGATTTTGTCAGACCAATGACCTTTTCATAGTAAATACAGGTTTTCACCAACATAGATGACAACTATACACATGGACTTCACCAGATGGAAGATACAGCAAGGAAATTGGCTACATTTGTGGAAAGAGATGATGGAAAAGCTCCATATCAAAGTCAGAACTAGACCAGTTGCTGATTGTGGATCATCATATTCAAGCTCATATTCAAGTTCAAACTGAAACTGAAGAAAATTAGAACAAGTATATGAGAGCCAAGATATGATCTTGAGTATATTCCACCTGAGTTCAGAGATGACCTCAAGAATAGGTTTTATACATTAGACACAAATGATAGAAGATCAGATGAGTTGTGGCAAGACATCAAAGATATCATTCATGATGAAAGCAAAAGGTTATTAAAAAAATAGGAAAAACAGAAAAGACAAAATTACATGTCAAAAAAGACTCTGAAACTTGCCCTTGAACATCAAGCAGCTAAAATAAAAGGAAGACATGATGAAGTTAAGGAACTAAGCAGTAAATTTCAAAAGACAGCTTGAGAAGACAAAAAAAAATACTTTAATCATGTGCAAAAAGCTGGAGATAGAAAATCAAAAATGGAAGAACATGCTCTGTTTTTCTCAAGCTCAGGGAATTGAAGAAAAAGCTCAAACCTCGAGTGGCAATGGTGAAAGATTCTACAGGCAAAATGTTAAATAATGCAGGAAACATCAAAAGAAGATAGACGGAATACAGAGTCATTATACTAAAAGAGTTGGTGGATGCCCAACAATTACAAGAAGTTGTACATGGTCAGGAACCAATGGTATTGAAGCACGAAGCAGAAGCTGCCTTGAAGGAATTTGTAAAAGACAAGGCTCCAGAAATTGGTGGAATACCAATAGAGATGTTTCAATAAACAGATGCAGCACTGGAAGTGCTCACATTTATGTATAAGTTGTAGAGACAATAAATGCCATTATTTATAAAGGGCTGATCATGTGTCAGTCATTTTTCCTCCTTGACACATATGATTGTGCTATCCTAAGAGTTATTGATGTTCCATTTTTACAGAAGAGAAAACTGAGGGTGAAAATTTTAAACAGATTAATCAATTTAAGTGGTGGAACCCTAACTTGAATCTGGGCAATCACAACAAATTCTTCCACTGAGAAATTGTTGTATTTAACCTTATGGATCCATAACTCAGTACTATCACTATCATAACTTCATATATGAGGAAAAGAGGCAAAGAATGGGGAGAGAGTAGGTTGTAAAGGATGAAGCTATACTGTGTGTATTTAGAAATTCTCCACAAAAAATTATTCTAATTCATGAAAACTCTAATTATAGATTGTCTACTTACATCTTTCAAACAGTTTTGAATCCCATAAATGCTTGGAAAAGGTTATTCCTAATTTTCTCAGGATTTTCCACAAAGAAAAGGCAGGCCTAGGTATACGAATGACTCTTTTACTTGAAAGACTTTTAAGAGATACATTAATTTACTAGTCTATATTCAAAATAGAAAGGAAGAAATTTGTAACTTTCTCGTATTTTATGTTTTTGAATACAAATTTACAAATAGTAATACTCAACAAAACACAAGCAAACTCATTTGGGAAACAGCAAAAAGATGAGGTGTAGCAAGTTACCTTTTGTTTGCAACTCTGGCCATCTCTCTTCTCTACCAGGAAGAATTCTCTACTTAGTACCATAGTATCCATTTTCTTTCAGTCTATCTCCTTAGAGACTTGTTTTTACTTCATCTAAAACTTGTATGGCAGTACTGCTTTGTTCCAAAACCTTTACCAACTCTCCATTGGCAACAAGGCAGAAACAAAATGGTCTAATAAGCCCACAAGGCCTTCTGTAGGGAACTTCCAATTAGCCTTTTCAACCTGTATTAGGGCAGGAGTATGTTCTTGTTTACTCTGTATATACTTCTTTAATTGGCACAGTAAAAAAATTAATCAATTTGAGATCTAAAAAAGATCTACAGTTCATCTCTCTAAGCCAGGTCATTTTAAATAAAATTCTGCTATTTGAGTTATTCTAGAGCATACAGAAGATTACAGGTTAACAGAAACTTTAATTCCTAAACATATTATTTCCCCAAAATATATTTGTCAAATCATCTGCATTTTCCCATGCATTTGAAAAAGCTTTGTGATTTGATTGGAATCAAAATATCTGATGTCATTAAATGGAAAAATACAAGGCAAGAAACGTGTATAATGAGCAGTTCAATATCAATAGGACACAGTGATAGATTCTTGGAAGACTCTTATGCCAACTCATCATTAGAAAGACCTGGTATGAAGGGAGTAAGGATAAATATTCCCAGAATCATAACTTCTATACAAGATGCCCTCAGTGGGCTAATGTATAATGAAGCTCATCTGTAAAATTTTCTCACTTCACTTTCTCTTTGAGGTCATCACAGGAACATGGGATCACAAATGGTTAAAATTGAAAGAGACCTTAGAGATAAGCCATGTGGTGCAGCCTTTTCCTTTTGAGTCAGGAAATTGTAGTCAATTTATGATATGGTATACAAGGAAGTTTCCTTAAAAATGATCTCTTAAGAAAATCCATGAATAATGTCAACAGTGTTTTTAAATAGCACCTTACTAAGCCTTCAGGACCTCTTGAATATTTTCTTTTATCTGCTTTTCACAATGGAAGATGACTGATGGGTCAAGATCCAGGTCTCCCAAATATACACCAACACATGCAGCAACAGATTTTTTGTTCTAAATATGAGAATTTTTGGATTGGATTCTCTAAGAAAAACAATGGTACCTCCATTTTGGAGTTGTTTTCAAAACCCAAAGCATATTATTCTAGTTACTGTCAATAGCAGCAAAGTTGTGTCTTTTGAATGGGCATTTGTTTTTTCATAATAAGAATAATAATTGGTATCAACTCTGTTTAGTGAGTGTAAAATCAAAAGTTAGCATGACATTGAGCTGTAAACAGGCTGTGGTTAAAAAGAGGTAAGAGTGATTCCTTATGTGTTCCTTTATGTAGTCTCACATGCTGAAAACGAATTCCAAGAAAATTTAGGTTCTGCCTGCAAGAACTGAACAGGTATCATCTCTTGACAATATTAATCTGAAAGGCTAAAATTGATTTAACTAAAAGAAATACGTTGATTTAGAAGACACTCTAAACACAACCAAGGAAACTGGGACTGAAATTCTATTTCCACCATTTTCATATTGTGGAACTTGACATCTGAACATAATCTATCTCAGTCTGCTGAGATGTAGGCCTGATCTTAAAATTTTCAGGTGGAGTTTGAAAGATGTGTCTTTCCCTGCCAGTAACTCTACTCTTTTGTGTAGGATGCTCCTTCCTACTTATATTGATATGCCCTTTTTCTCTTTTTCTAGCCAAGAGAATGGGACACAGGGAGCCTTTCTGCTTTGTCCAAGGCCAAACCTAGATTAGCTACTGTGTGTAACATTAAGGTCTTCTGACACCCTATCAAGTGACTTTGCTACTCTACTACCTGTTTCTTATCCTTCTAAAGTATTAAAAGAAAAGGATCTACATTCATTAAATATTTTCTACATATATTGGCTTAAAACAATTTCGCTTTCACATATGCAACCTAAAAGTATAATACTCTGATTATTTTTTTCAGTACTAGTGGTTGAACCAAGGGCCTTGAGCATGGGAAGCAAGTTCTCTATCACTAAGCTCACGTCCCAGTCATTTTTTCATATATATATATATATATATATATATGTATGTGTGTATGTAAATATATATATATATATATATATATATATATATATATATATTTAATTTTGAGATGGATTCTTGTTAATTTGTACAGGATGCCACTGACCTCAAACCTGTGATCCTCTGGCTTCAGCCTCCCAGGCAGCTGGGATTACAAGTGTGTACCACAGTGCCAATTTTATAATACTCTGATTTTACATGTGAAGATACTCAAATTCAGAAAGAATAAGCAACTTGCCCAAAGTCATATAATGGAGAAGCATTAAAACCAGATTTGAACCCATACCTTACTGAAAGACAGCTAAAATTTCAAGTTTATTCATCATAGAACTGAATATGCATAGTTGACCACACTTTAAGATGATCTGTGAGACACTTGGCAGAAATACCAGGAAGCATGTGAGTTGTTTGCATAAAATATGATGCTAGGATATAAGTAGAAACCTATTCATACCCACTCCCACATCTATCTCTCATATCCAAATTCCAGGTGCAAGGAGTGTTAATGTTGTATACCCATGATCTTTCACCACAAAACTGTTTCTTCCTCCTCATTTTTCAAGTGCATCTTCAGTCATGACCTTGGTGAGTAGAAGAATCATGGAGTTTTGCCCTGAATTTAATGAGCCTTATACCCATGCTGTTTTGTAAATGAATGTATACATGCATTTCCTTTTTCCTTTCAAACTTAGCCATGGGTACTTTTGCTCTTCTAAGTTCCTGAACCATCTGATACCAATGAGAACTTCACCTCCTTTGTATTTAGATATAATATTTAGTCACCAACTCATGAGGTTGTTACTTAAATTCAATGTTAAGTGAGAGAGTCTGTATAGTTTTAAAGCAGTTTTCCCTCAGAGCTCAAGACTGGCTGTCTGTATGAAGACCAGGAGATTGGTTTTGACATATGAAAAGCCAATGAGTTTGGCAAATAAGTGTATCATCCTATTACATTAAATATTTCATGAAAGTCCTGCTCTATGGGCAGCAGTACAAGCTTCCCAACTCCCAAATGTGATGCTGTTCACTCACTCAATGAGAAGGACAGCTATTATACAAAGATGTTGCAGCTGAGATATTGCTGTGACAAAATAAAATATTGAAGTGTTTTTCTTTACTTCAGTAAACACATTCTCTTAATGGGGGGGCCTCTGTTGACTCTCCTGTAGTCACAAGTGGTACAGTGCCTATCCGTTCAAAGACCCATTATGCATTGGTCAGTGTGTCTTTCCAAGTCTGTCATAGCTTTATCTCTTGCAGTGATTTTCCTTGTATTCATCTTTCTTTGCCTTTCTTCTTCACTAGAAATTTGGGGCCTGGAGGAGTCAAAGAGAGAACAAACTGAAGAAAGCATGGTGGTCTATTGGTTTAGAGATTTATAGAAGTAAAGAAGATTTGAAATTGCCCAACCTCTGTGCTCATCTGTAATCTGTATTGACATCCACCAGCCAATGGAGGATTAGGGCATTTGCAAACCAGCCCAACATGCTTCTATTCCAGCACAGCTCCCACTGTTTAAAATGTGTTTGAGCCTTTTAATGTATAATACCTAGGGGAGGTATGCATGATAAGAACTCCATAAATATCTCTTGGTTTGACCAACAGTATTACAAATCAGGAATATAAATCACCTAACAAAGTGTTGATATCAATAAGGCACCATGGTGTATGCTTGTAATCCTAGCAACCAGGAGCCCAAGGCAGGAGAATCATATATTTGAGACCAGAGGCAGCCTACACAACCTAGTGAGACAGTGTCTCAAAATACAGCATGAAAATGGGGCTGGGGATGCAGCTCAATGGTGGAGCACGTACCTAATTTTCTGGAGGCCCTGAATTCAGCCCTCAGCACTAAAAATAAGAGAATAGAAACAAACAAACAACAAAAATAAATCCCCCAAGTGCTGACATTTTAAAGCACTTTTTTATGTTCCAGCATTAAGGTGCTCTCTAATGCGATTGAAAAATATAAATAACTCCATCCACAAAGAGCTTACAATTAGCCAAAAGCAATGGTATTTTAGTTTACTTTTGCACTGGAAAAAATATTCCAACTTCAGCCATTAAATAAAAAGAGAGAATTCATTTCAGCTTCATTTTCTCTCAGCCTGTATATTAATATCTTGATTTCCCTGATAGTATCTAGGCATAAAAGTTATGCTTCCAATTTTTCATTTAGATGAAAGATATTCCACATTGCCTGCTACACCACTAAGGACTAAGTAAACGCTCTTCAGCTTTCCTTTTTAAAAAATAATAACCCATGCTTATTTGGATGATTTTCTCTACTGTGGCTCAAGAGAAAGCTGTATTGGGGCTGCAGCAATATTGTTAACCATGCAAATGACATTCTAATTGCAAAGACTTCCTGGCTCACCTGGGATATCACTTCTAAAATCATATATCAGTAATATATTCTTTCAATTTCCCAAAGAGCTGGCTTGAGGTCAGCATCATCATGTGAGAGACAGCATCTTTCTTGCTAAAGCTACAGTAAATTGCCATTTTTAAGTTCTTCTATTCCTTTTCCTCCTCCTTCACTAATATGTTCTAAAAGAAATTTCACATCAGACATGGTCAAATGCTGGTTATTTGAACTTATTGAAAAGGACTTCTCTGGAGACAATTAACCAGTAATTATAGGATGAGGTGCCACACTGTCACAGAAACAATCTCTTAGATAGGGCCCAAACATCTCAAACCCAGAGTAAGGGTCTCTCAAGCTTCAGGTCCAATATTTACCAAGAAATTTCAGAAGAGTAAATGATTGCAAATTAATATACTACCTTTCTCTAGACCATTGGCTTCTCATCCTTAAAATGAGGTCTTGGAGTAGAAAGCACAGGTCACCCCAGCTCAAGGAGAAGAAATGTGGAGCCATTGATAGACTGTCAAGGTAGCACAAGGTTCTGGCAACAGACCCCATCTAGTGGGAAGTTTCCTCTTTGCTAGGTTGTAATCTTATGAAACTAAGAAGTTATTTAGTTTCTGAGCTTCATTTTTCTCATCTAAAGTCAAAAAATAACAAATGCCACCTCATTATAACTATTCAATTGATGTCAACCACTATTCTTTTAGAAAGTAAGAGAAACAAAATATAATGATGGTGGTCTTTTATCTATGTTTCTCTGGCTCAGAGAAGCAGAGTTTTTTGCTGCTTCCTGACCTTCTCCTTCCCTTAGCAGTCCACAGTGCTTTGATGCTACATGTAAGAGGCTGAAAAACATATGCATTATTTACCTGGAAAAGACCTTGGAGCCTGCAGAAATTATAATTCCAACTCATCATATTGATACCTAGCTCCATATACCACTACCTGTCTCAACCAGATTATATGTCCTAGAGTATAATTTTCTTCATGTTACTCATATATCCCCAGAATTTCCACAGATTTATGTCTCTCACCTGTATAGGTAATTCTGCCAGGCAGGTCTCTGCGTGGCTTGGCTTCCTGCCATGTGATCACTTTTACCTCTCCTGTTCCTGAAAGACCTGTTTTCTGTCTCTCAGATAACTCCACTGCAATTTTTTTTTTCAGTTAACGCCTTCATCCACCTTGTTTCTTTCTTCAGGCATGCTCTCTTTCTCTTTTCTAACTCTCCATATATTGGCAATATTTAAATACTTACCTTAGCTTTTACCTATGCTCTAACCTTTTCAAGCCTTTATTGAACTTACTGTCTAAATCAGAGTTAGCAAAAAAATTTTTTTTTCCTCTAAAGACCCAGAGAGGTAAATATTTTAGCCTTTGGGGACAATGTCATCTCTGTGACAATGACTTAACTCTGTGTTGTAAAAGTAACCATTGGCAATACAAATGAATGGATGTGGCTGTGTTCCAGTGAAACTTTATTTACCAAAGCAATTTCTATATAGCATCAATATTAAGACATTGCATGAGATTTATTATCAATACTATGGGACTCTATTATTATTGAGTTAAACGGTAGAAATGACACTCATGCTAGGCTTTTAAGAATTATAAAAATAAAGACTATACCTTATAAACCTATTGTAGCCCTTATACCAATCAGCACAGCACAGCATCTAAAATTTAATATATATTTCATTAGTTGAATAGCTGGTTAATTTTCTCTCCTTGGCCTCAATGATCTTATCTATAAAATGGCAGGTTTAAATTATTTTCATTTACCGCTGGCACTTCAGAGAGATAAATTAAAAAGTCTTAATCTTTTTTGAAAATTATTTTATAATGCCTTAATGGTTTTTCTTCATTTAACTTTTTTAGGTTGTAGTAATATACACATAATACCATCTTAACCATTTAAGAGCTACTATTCTTTGGCTTTAAGTACATTTATATTGCTGTTCAACCCTTAATAACATCTATTTCCAGGATTCTTTTTAATTTCCAAACCTAAATCTTTATGCCTATTAAACTATAACTTCTATTTTCCTCTCAACCCATCTCCTCACACTCAATATTCGTTTGACTGACTCTCTGTACAAATTTGATTACTCTGAATATCTCATGTAGGAGAGATCATGTAAGATTTGGCTTTTTTTTTTTTTTGGTTACTAGATTATTTCCCTTAGGATAATGTCTCCAATTCAAGCTAATTCATGATGTAGCATATGTCAAAAGTTCCTTATTTTTGAGGCTAATATTACATAATATGCATATACTAGTTTGTTTACTAATTCATGGGTTGATGGACACATGGTTTACTTCTACATAGTAGCTATTGTGAATAATGTTGCTGTGAATATGGGTATGCAATACCTTTACAAGACCTTCTTTTCAATATTTTGGTTATATGCCAAACAGTGGAATTGTTAAATGATATGATAGTTCTATTTTTAAGTTTTTGAGAAACCATGTATTTTATCATAGTAGTTAATTGCTTTCCATTTGTACCTATAGTGCACAAAATTTCCAAATTTCTCAGAATTCCTTCTCATAATTCTAACTTCTTGTGTGTTTTGATAAAGACTATCCTAGCCAATGTACGATGGTATTTAATTATTGTTTGGATTTGCATTTCTTTCATAATTGGTGATTTTGGTCATCTTTTCAAGTACTTATTTGACATACATATATATGTTCTTTACAGAACTATCTATTTAAATTTTTTTGCCTCCTTTTGAACAAGGATCTTTTGCTTTTTATAGAAAAATTTTAGAAGTTCCCTATATATTCCAGATATTAATCTCTTAGTAGACAGTGACTTGCACACATTTTCTTCCATCCCATAAGTTTCCATTTCATTGATAGTGTCTTTTGATGCACAAAAGTTTTGCTTTTTATTACATCCAATTTGTGTAATTTTTTTGTTTCTTATCTCTTTGACATCATTTGCAAGAAATCGTTGCCAAATCCAATTTTGTGAAGCTTTTTCCTTATTTTCTTTTAACGTAGAATCGTTTCAGATCTTACATATAGGCCTTTGATATCTTTTGAATTAATTTATGTATCTGCTATTAGTTGAGGTTCTGTCTTCCTTCTTTCACATGTGGGTATCCAGGTTTCCCAGCATCATTTGTGAAAAACACTGTTATTTCCTCTCTGAATGCTTTTGACCATCTTGTTTAAAAACATTTTACCATATATATGAGGGTTTCTTTCTTTCTTTCTTTCTTTCTTTCTTTTTCTTTGCGGTACTGGGGTTTGAACTCAGGGCCTAGTGCTTACATGCTTTGCAAGTGCTATACCATTAAGTTGCACCATCAGCCCATTTTTTAAACTTTTTGAAACAGTCTTGATGAGTTATGCAGACTGCCTCTAGTTTCCAACTTGTGATCCTCGTGCCTCCCCATCCTGAGTTGCTGGAATTACAGATCTGCACCACCACACCTGGCTTGAGGGTTTATTTCTTGACTCTATTTCACAAAGGGAGATAGCGGAGGAAGGAGGAAGGACAAGAGAGTGGTAATGGGGTGTTAATATTGATCAAAACATATATCAAAATGTCACAACCAAACTCATGATTTTATACAATTAACACATACTAATAAAATATATGCAGTTAAAAGAAAAATGATAAAAAGTATCAAAGTGAGATGAAAAACATACTGCACAAAAATTCAAAGTTATATAAAATAATGATCTTATAAGGCAAACATGGACAATTATAAAATGAAAAATATGAAAAGAAAATATGAATAGACATAACTTGTAAGAAATTGGATTAGTAATTAAGAACTCAACAAACTAAAACCTTGGACATTATGGCTTCACTAATATTATTCAGATAGATTTGCCATTTTAAGTAACTTGGCACTTATCTCTTGCAACCTTCAGTACTTTTTTAGTTCTGTACTCTTAGGATTTTAACTATAATATAACATGGGGAAGTTCTGACATATTAATACCAAGAGTGACTCCGAGTACTTTTCTGGTCATATCTATTTGGGGTTTTAAATGACTCTTATACTTGGATGTCTGCAGCTTTACTTAGATTTAGGAAATTTTCTGCTCTAATTTTATTGAATAAGTTTTCTATACATTTCTTCCATATCTTGGATTCTTCTCCTATACCAGAGATTCATAGGCTTGGTCTTTTAATAATGCCTCTGAGGTCTTTAAAGTTGTAGTTATGTTTTCTTATTTTTTTCTTTATTGCTATCTAAATGTAATAATCCGTCACTCTTATCTTAAATCCATGATATTCTTTCTTCCACCTGGTCTAGTTTATTGACAATACTTTCCAGTGAGTTTTTTTTCTTAAATTAGATTTGAGTTTTTATTTCCATGATTCCCTTTGTGTGTGTGTGTGTGTGTGTTTGTGTGTTTGTGTGTGTGTGTGTGTGTGTGTGTGTGTGATTTCAGAATTCTGAACTGGAGGTGAAGAACTGAGGGAACCAAAGATTCAGCCTGCTAGTCACAGGGCTTTCAAACCTCACAGTAAATCGCCCTTCAAAAGTAAGAAAGCTACAGAAATCTAGGGGTATGCCACACCTGGGAATAAAGGTCTCAGTGGAAACTAGTAGCCAACTACACATGTCAGAGAGGCAGCTCTGAAGAATGAGTAATCTACCGGCCACAGACTAAGAGCTCTAGGTCTCCACAATAATCCACAGGAGAGGAGGATCTTTCTGCACCACAGAGGACAGGACCGCCAACCACCATTCCCTGCACAGCCTGAGATCTGTGTTGCTTAAATTTCTCTACAAGTCTGTATCTGACCCCTCCTTCTCTACCTCTGTTTCTTGTGGCCATCTCCCACATAGACATCCTCTCAAAATAGAGGCTGTCTATAGCACTCTGAGATGTGGGGAGTGACAAAATGCATTTCTTAACCAATGCTCACCTGTGGTGCAGGAGGAGTCACTGTCACAACAAATCCTTCTTTTGGACTTAAGGCATATGAAGACTGTGGCATTCTGCTGTGTTGAGGACTATAAGAGCTCCCTTGTGTGAATCCAATCCATATGCAATTCTAATTTGAATTTGATTTGTAGCCCTCTAAAACTGTTGAAAGATTGAGGATTAGATTCAAGAATCTATGGTAATCTCTCTTTTGTTTCCCTAACACTCTTATTCATGGATTTAACCTGCATGAAACTTCTAATCTGCCATTTTACTCTCTCTCCCTTATCAATGTTTGAAGGTCTAGTAGTAACATGTCCCCTTAGCTTATCGGAGACTGTCTTCATTTCTTTTTCACCTTAGATTCACTCTTTTTTTGTAACATTCATGGCACTTCAAATTTTAGTTTGCATCCTTCTGATTTTAACATTTCTCATGAAAATTCTGCTGCCCACCTTATTGAGGATGGTTTACATGGAATAAGTCACTTCCCTCTTTCTACTTTCAAGATTTTTCTTTTTGTTTTTGTGTTTTAACATTTTCCTTCTAATGTGTCTTGGTACGAATCTCTTTTAGTTTGTCTTACTTAGAAATTGTCAAGCTTCTTTGATGTTTATATTCATGTCTTTCATCAAACTTGGGAAGTGTTCAGTTATTTCTTCAAAGAACCTCTGTGCCCCTTTCTTCTTCTTCCATGACTCCTGTAATATGTATGCTGATCTTCTTCATTTTACAAATGATCTTCAGGGAATGTTCATTTTTTTCTGCAGTCTTGTTTCCTTTTTGTTCTTCAGATTCAGTAATTTCAAGTACCCTATTCAAGTTCACTGAATCATTGTTCTTTCTGCTCATATATAAATTAGAATCTCAGTATTGATTTTTTACAATGATTGTACTTTACATCTCCAGAATTTTCTTTTAGTTTATTCTTAGATTTCTACCTCTATATTGCTATAACTATTTTGTTAGTACTTCACTCTTTGTTTTTTCCATGTCTTCCTTTAGTTCCTTAAGCTTCTTTAAGATAATTGTTTCAAAATCTTTGTCTGATCAGGTCATCATAGATTATTTTTCACAGTTTCTGTTGGCCTAATTATTTCCTTTAAATAAGCCATGCTTTTTCATATTTATGCACATCTTCACATTTTTGTCATTGAAAACTAAATATTTGAATCTAATGATGTGGTAAGTCTGGTATTTATATTCTGTAGTTTCTCGAGGTTTAGCTGATGTTTCTTTTTGTTTTCTTTTTCCTGTCACCCCTTTTTTGTTTATTTTAAGATGTCTTCATGGAAATCAGATTGAGATGTGAACTTAAGATCTTCTCAAGTCATTTCTGAGCCTGCTCATTCCTCAGGGCAGTTGTAATGACTTTCTAATTGTCCTCACATATGCTATGGATTTTGAATGACTTCAGCTTCCATATCTGCCTCTCAAAAGAGTATAAAGAGAAAAATGAAGAGGAAATATAATTCCAGCCTTTTAAATTCTCTTCAGAGTCTTTATCCCAAGGGTAAGTAGTTTGCCACCATGGGGATGGCTTGCAGTGATGTCTACCTGCCTCTCTGTCTGTATCTCCATGATCAAAAGCACCAACCAGCAATGAAAAGAAGAAAGATCAATATTTGTAAAAACAGGTCCTTGCAACCTGGGTGTAAGCTGCTCTACAAAATTATGCACAGTTGTTGTCCATAGAGTTGGAATACTGAGAATTTGTAGTGTCTTCTGTTCTAACAGCCGAAATCAACCAATATTAACTGCAAATTGCCATTCAACACTTTGTTTAGAAGTTGGAAGGATTCAATATACTATAAAGTTTCAAAGTACTTAGAGTCTGTGAGTTCAATTATAATCTAAGTAGTAAGAGAAATTTCTGATTCCATATCTTTGCTATTGTGAAAAGCGCTGCATTGAACATGGAGATGCTGAATCAACCAAAGTGCCCTTCAACAGAAGAATGGATT